>JAJOOR010032974.1:0-22618 GCA_036250505.1 Solanum acaule | reverse complement strand
CCCCCCCCCCCCCCCCCGCCACTTATTCTAAATGCAAATTTCACACAATTAAGGGTCTAAACTAATTAGAATCAGTTTCATTCATCCCCAAAGCATTTAGGGTTTTAGAGAGAAGATTCAAGAGGAGTAAAAAATCAAAGTAGACTCCATTCAAGATTCTTTCAATCTTTTTCAAGATTATTCTTCAAGGTAAGTCTTTCCCCAAAAATTCCTTCTTTCCAACTCAAATTCCTCCATATAATTATGAATCACTAATGAAAATCATAATTCTTGGTCATAGAGATTTCAAGAAACTAATTCAAGAATCTCAAGAAACGTTTTCTTGATTGTTTACCGTCAAGCTAGGGTTTCAAGGATTCTAATCAAGTTCTTCTTCAAGATTCTTCAAGAACCTTGTTCTTTGAGGTATGTAAGCTTCCATAGTGTTAGGCTTGTTCGCCCACACACCAATCATGAGTTTCTTTTATGAATTTCATCCAAGAGATTGAGTATGTTGATAATCTTGTTGAGTTCTTGAGGTTTTGTGCTTCGTTCTTTGATAATGAAGTTATTGTTGAGTTCTTGAGGTGAGAGTTGCGAATGAGTGATTGTTTTGGTAGGTCTTGATTGGGCTTTCGACCTAAGTATGTTTAGGATATGAATCCAAAAGAATTAGTAGGAGAATGTATTTATGAATCTACACTATCATCGAGATCCTTCACATCATGAATCATAACTCTTGAATTCATAATTCAAATTCAAGAAAATGTTAAGAGTATAGTTCAAGAAACTCTTTGATTTCAATTGTGAATCCTTTGAGATCAACTATCAAATTGAGCTATGTTTTGAGGAAGTAAGTATGAGAATGAGAAGAGTCATATACCTGAGTTCTATATTGTTATTTAGACCCTTGAGTCGAGTCGTTCATGCCCATAAATTCTGCATGAACTCCATCAGTTGAGTATCTTTGAGAGGAGTAGTATCTTCAAGTTCTAAGTCTTGAGTATTGACTTTCTAATCATTTTGGGATTATATTCCTAATCATTGGACCACTGCATGTTACCCATGAAGGTCCTTGAGTTGAGTAGTCCATGCCCATAATTCTGCATGAACCCTATAAGTCGAGTAGTCTTAATATGAGAAGTATCATTGATTCCTTAAGTTGAGTATTTCATGCCCATAATTCCGCATGAACCCCCTGAGTCGAGCATTCTTGAGATGGGTAGTATTATTGACTCCTTGAGGTCTGGAGTTATTGAGTTCCAAGTATTGAGTTCTATGCATGGTTATTGAAAACCTTGAATTGAGTCATTCACGTCCATGATTCAACATGATCCCTATTTTAAGAAGTCATTTTACAAATTGTTTTAAAACTTGTTTTTAAAGACTTGAGCACTGAGTTGAGGAAGAGTAGATCTGAGTTCATTTTCTTTAAAATGATATATGAGAACTAAGTATTACCAAGAGTAAATTTTTTTACATTTAAGATGAGAGGAAACTGTGATTTCCAAAAGTGTTTTGAGCAGTTTGAGTACCATCTCTTTTAAAAGAAACTTTTATGAGTAATAATCTCAAAAAAAGAGAAAGAGTTATGTTTTTAAACATATGAGATAGTTATATTTTGGGAGTAGTATTGAGAACCAATATGGGGAGAGTTCAGACAACTCACAACCCCCATAAACCATATAGCCAACGTAGGTAGAAAGGGTCATACTTTTAGATGATTCCTTAATTCTTTTTAGCATAGAGTAGTGGATCCACTTAGTAGTAGGTTCTATACGCTGGCAAAGTATAGGAAAGTTCTGGCAGCGTAAGCTAGACGTTATATCATCACATAACTCATAGTGATGGTTGTCTGTCAGAGAATCTCCCACAGAGAAATTTTTTTATTTTTATGTACGAACTGAGTATTATTGTATTTTTTAAAAATACATTAAGATGCTATCTATAGTTTTACAGCTTTCTATATATTGTATCTTTTGTTATTGCGTTACCTTTGAGTATACAGAGTTGAACTATGTTTCACAGAGTTGAGTATCTTATTGTTGAGTTGAACCCTATTTGTCTGAGTTGAGTATCTTACTATTTAGTTGAGCCCTATTTTCTTTGAGTTGAGTTGAAATATGTTTCATTAAGTTGAGTTGAGTTGAGAAGAGGTAAGTATGTTTCTTTTCCTTCAGTTCAAGTTTACATTTATGCTTTAGAATTCCCCTTACATGCTCGTACATTCTATGTACTGAGCCATTTGTCTTGCATCATTTCATGATGCAGATACAGGTATTTAGGATCATCAACATGTGTTTCGTTGAGTTCATGTGATGTTCCAGTCAACTTTGATGGGTCATCTTATATTCTGGAGGACTTCATCTTTATCTTACAGTTTGTAGTTTTGAGATGTCGTGGGTTTTGTCCTGATATCCTTCTGTAATAGTAGCTGCTTCACAGATACACAGAGTTGAGGAGTTTCTATATTTACTTTTATCTTGAGTATTGTACAGACTTTTCTTAAAAAGGTTGAGTATTTGAGTTAAATGAAATTTAATTCAATTTTTGAGCTTTTGTATGCTTGAGTTAGTCTTCCGCTTGTACTCAACCAGGAAGAGGGTTCACCTGGAGACCATCAATGCTTCTCGAGTGCCGGCCACATCCAGGGTGTAGGCTCGAGTCGTGACAATTTCAAGAACTCATTGACTCATCCTAATTGAAGAAACAACGCTTCAAGATTATGAATGGAATTTTAAGAAAACTCATCAAGAACTTAAATTGCTCAATATTTATGGATAGATTCGTAAAACAAACTCATGATTGGCTTGTGGGCGAACGAACCCAACAGTATGGAAGCTTACATACCTCTTAGGATAAAATCCTTGGTGAAATCCCTTAAAGAATTGCAAGAATCTTGAAGAACGCCTTGAACACTCCCTCTTTTCCCCTCTTTTCTCTTCTTTTCTCTTCTTGAACTCCTCTAAATGCCCTAAGAATACTAAAATAACTAACACTGATTCCAATCAGTTTAGACTCCTAAAACTTGATGAAAAACATTTAAATCTAATTGGGTAAGGAAAGGACCAAAATACCCCTATTTTCGGGTAACTTTCCTTAATTGGAAGGCCCGACTTCAAACGGGTATATCTCCCTCATACGAGCTCGAAAATTAGCAAACTTGGCTGGGTTTGAAAGAGAATTCCAAGACCTTTCATTTGATATCTTATGAGTCTCCTAACTCATCCTGTGCTAAAAGTTATGGTCGTTTGAAGTTAACCCAAAACTTAAAAGAACTTAGGAATGACTTGAATGAACCCTCTTCAAAAACTCTAAGCGTATTTGGATTTATGAAAACTGAACCAAATCAGATTTGTCCCCAAAATATTACTAAAATTCATTTTAAGCTGATTGGGTAAGGAAAAGACCAAAATACCCTTCGTATTTTTGGGTAACTTTCCTTATTTGGACCGTCCCAATTCAAACGGGCATATCTCTCTTATACGAGCTCAAAAATTAGCGAACTTGATGGCATTGGAAAGAGGATTCCAAGACCTTTCATTTGATATCTTTTGGGTCTCCTAACACATCTTGTTCTAAAAGTTATGGTTGTTTGAAGTTGACCCTAAACTAAGAAGAACCTAGGAATGACTTGAAGGAATTCTCTTTAGTTATTTTTGGAACTCAAGGTGCTTTATCTAGTGACCTTAACACCTAATTTTTTTTTTAAATTCCTCCAAAAAATATTACTCTCAACGAAAAATGGTTCGAGTCTTAGCTCAAAATACTCTGGGGTGTTACATCCTTGACCCATGAGGTTAATGAAATGACCTCCTTGTTTTTTAAGTCTTGATGCTTCTTGAGTAAGCATACTGGACACTTCACGAACATCCCACTTATCCTTCATAGTGTTATAGTTAATTGGGAATGTTCCATACTAAAGAGGCAATGAGTTCAGAATAAACTGAACCAAGAAGGTGTCATCCACTTTCATCCCCAAGGTCCGAAGTCTTGTTGTAATGTTGGTCATCTCGATGATATGATTTTTCATAATACGCGACCCATCGAACTTCATGGTCGTGAGGTCAGCCATTAGTGTACCAGCTAGAGACTTTTCAGCAGAACGAAAATGTTCTTCCACAAACTTCAGGTATTCCCTGGCACTTTTTGTTTGTGAAATAGTATTATTAATGTTGATAGCAATAGTCATTTGCATGAACATAAGGCTCAATCTGTTAGAGCAGGCCCATGATTTATGAAAAGACTTCTCATCCTCACTACTTTTATCAGTAATGGCAATGAGTTTGTCATTCAGCAGAGCCAAGTCAAGATTCATTACACATAAGTGGAACTGGACTTGTTCATGCCATTCAGAGAAGTTCAATCTATTGAACACAGTAACAGGTGAAGCATACGAATGGAAAGGAATAACTGCAAAATAAATATACATGCTCACAAATCAGAAAATAATGAGAATCCAGTAAAGCGATAAAAAATATATCGTAATTCTCCTTTGGGTAGATACTACGACACATTATCATAATTTAACTGCCACTTTTTAATCTTTAATAGGTAATTCAATATTTTTCATCAACCATATACGACATCTGTAACACCTCAGATTCGAGAAAGACCAAAGTACATATTTTCAGAACTTGAAGGTGCCACCGACGGAGGCCAAACCATGGTCGTGGCTTGGTCCATAGACCGTTGGTAGGGTCTGTGGGTTGGACACCCAGAATTCCTAGAAAAATCATGACCCACGGTCAAAACTACGGATCGTAGGTGGGCCCACGGTCCGTGGATCGTGACCCTCAGAACCTAGTCCCAAATGCCAAATTTCACCCTGCCAGGATGGACCTTCGGTCAGTCCACGGTCTGTCGGTCTAGTCCATCGATGGCCTCGTTAGCTTTTAAGTCAGGGTCATTTTGTTCTTTTCCCTATGCACTGGGCATTTAAACTACATTGTTTAATACCTAAAGTACGTCGTTTTACTTAGTTTAAGCTTGATAATTTAGTCAGAACCTACCCAAAACCTTTATTCACCAAAATTCACTAGAACTTAGAGCGAAAAAGAGGAGAAAGAGTCGACCAAACCCTCAGAAACATGAAACAGGTTTTCTTCAGTTCCTGCCCCCAAAATCCAAGGATTCCTTTGTAGATTTTGTCACCAGGTACATGGGATTTCACTAGTGGGTTCCTTTCATCCACTAGGTCCCTAGAACTCAGTCAGATTCTTGATTCGCTATATCTTGTTTAGACCTAGGGTTTCTAAAACCTTGGATAATCGTTGTGATTTAGCTGTAGTAGAATTCGTAATCGAATTATCATGTTTTCTTAGGAAGTTTGCTTAGTTCCTTGCATGAAACTCAAAACCCTAGTTGTGTAGATTCTCTTAGTTCATGAATTACACTTGCTAGGTCAGTTAAATAGATATACATGCTCCAGTTTCGAATGTTTCATTATCAGTACCTAAATGTTGCATTCTTAGATTTGCATGTCAGAATATTGAGATAGCTAGCATTTCAGTTATGTTTTGTCATACACATTTCAAGTTGGGAGTAGGCTTAGCACCGAATTGGACTAGGGTTTAGCGTACCCTCATAGTCCTAGAACTACGTGCCCTCATTGAATATAAGTCCCCTCTTGGGCATCAGATTTAGTGATCACACTAGTCATGCCTTTATACCCCTACCAAGGAATATTGGGTCCTCTCGATGGGGAGTATACATCGGACTCTATGTTTAGCTCACGTTGTTTTATGTCGGTTAATAGTAGCTCCCACAGTCAGACTCTAAGTGCATTTGACCAGGTTTTCAGTTATACTTCAGTATTCAGTCTAAGCATGTTAAATTCATGATTAGTACTTAGTCATTGCATTTAGCTCAGTTTTCAGTTATATTTCAATATCTACGTTTCTATTCAGATTATGTCATTGCTCAGTTATGTTTGTTCAGCTTGTATACTTTGTTCAGCTATTAATTGTATCATGCATGCTCAGTACATTCTAAGTATTGACGTATACTCTGCGCTACATCCTTTCATGATGTAGGTTCAAGTGTTCAGTATCTAGATTACACATAGATCGGTTCCCGATCCGTATTCAGCAGCTTCAGTGGCGAGTCCTCACACTTCGAGGACAATAGACATGTCTTTCATATTTAGTATTTTATTTTAGTTTTCAGTTTTGCCAGAGTTAGCTGGGGGCATGTCCCAGCAACTCTAGTCAATAGAGGCTTTTCAGACATAGTATTAGATTTGAGTGAATGTTCACTATCGTTGGACTCTTAGTAGTTTTATATATATATATATATACTCAAATCAGTATTGGGTATTCCCCATCTTTCTGTTATCTCTTGTTTTAGCTTCCGTATAGTATCTCTTTATTTAGATGTTTTAGTATGCTTATGATATGCCAGCTTCAGGGTTAGCTTGGGGTCACTCGTAATCCTAGGTCCCGTGTTTACGTCAATAAGGTATCCTCGGGGCATGACAAACTTGGTATCAAATAATTAGGTTCAAGAGTCCTAGGATGTCTGAAAGCGCACTAAGTATAGTCTCTTTCATTTGTGTGAAGTGCACTACATCTAATGAGAGGGAGGCTACGAAGTGTTTTAGGAAAAACTTTACTTTCTTGCTAATCTTATCAAGCAAAGGTGTGGTATGATCTCCTTTATATTTCTCCGTTATGCATTTTAGTGATCATGCCTCCTCTTAGAGCTTATGCACAGAATGCTAATGCATGCAATGCTAACGCAGTTTCTCCATTCCCGGGCCATGAGGTTACGAATGCAGAATTTTGAAATGTGATCCAACTCTTGGCTAAGAGTGTAGCCAACCAGAACAATCAGCAAGTCCCAATTCCTACTATTACTAATGGTTGATCAATGGCAGCTACAGTTTGAGATTTTGTTAGGATGAATCCGCCTAGGTTTCTAGGGTCGCAGGTTGGTGAGGAACCACAAAATTTCATTGATGAGATTAAGAAAATTTTTGGAGTGATGCAAGTGACTGGTAATGATAGGATGAAGTTGGCATCCTACCATCTTAAGGATGTGGCTCACATATGGTTCACTCAGTGGAAAGAAAATAGGGGTACGGATGCAGCTCTTGTGACTTGGGAATGCTTTATTGGAGCTCTTTTGGATAGGTACTTCCCGAGAGCGTTAAGGGAGGCTAAAGCTCAGGAGATCATGAATTTGAGGCAAGGTACCATGTCAGTCCAAGAATACAGACTTAAGTTCACCCAGCTCTCTATACAATAATAAAGCTCATTCTACAGTTCCAGCAGCACTAGCAGGTCACCCAACTCAGTAGGGTGATTCATCTGGTATAATTGGCGGTTAGCGCCAGAACAGGTTGTATGCTCTTCAGGCTCGCCAGGACCAAGAAGATTCTCCTGATGTGATCACTGGTATGTTACGAGTCTTTCATTTAGATGTTTATGCATTCGTAGAAGCAGGGGCTACTTTGTCTTTTGTAACTCCATATATAGCAGTAAACTTCGGTGTCAATCTAGAAACTCTTTCATAACCCTTCTCAATCTCTACTCTAGTTGGTGACCCAATTATAGCTAGACGGGTATACAGAAATTGCCATGTCACAATCTCTCAGAAAGTCACCTCAGCAGATCTTGTAGAGTTAGAAATAGTAGACTTTGATGTAATTCTAGGCATGGATTGTTACATTCTTGTTATGCCTCAATCGATTGTAGAACTAGGATCATTTGATTTTAGTTTCCAACTAAGCCAGTCTTAGAATGGAAGGGTAGTAGCTCAGTGCATATGGGTCGATTCATCTCTTTCCTTAAGGCCAGAAAGATGATCTCTAAAGGGTATGTCTATCATCTTATTCGTGTTAAGGATTCAAACTCTAAAACCCCAACTCTTGAGTCAGTCCAGTAGTAAATGAGTTTCCAAAAGATCTTCTCGGAGTTTCTCCCGAAAAGGAAATCGACTTTGAAATAGATCTCCTCCCAGATACCTAGCCCATTTTGATCCCTCATTACAGAATGGCTCCAACCAAGATTAAGGAATTGAAAGAGCAATTGAAAGACCTTCTATATAAGGGCTTCATCAAACCTAGTATCTCTCAATGGGTGCTCCAGTGTTGTTCCTGAAAAAGAAATATGGTTCTCTCAGAATGTGCATTGACTATCGTCAATTAAACAAAGTCACTATCAAGAAAAAGTATCCCATCCCCAGGATAAATGACTTGTTCGGCCAACTTCAGGGTGATAGTTGCTTCTCTAAGATAGACCTCAGATCTGGCTATCATCAGCTCAGAGTCAGAGATAGTGACATTCAGAAGATAGCCTTCAGACTCGGCATGGTCATTATGAATTTGTAGTTATGTTATTTAGACTAAAAAATGCTCTTGCAGCTTTCATGGACTTAATGAATAGGGTGTTTAAACAATAATTGGACTCATTTTTTATCGTCTTTATTGATGATATCCTTATTTATTCTCGGAGTGATAAGGATCATGTGACTCATCTAAGAGTTATTCTGCAAACTCTCAAAGATCGCCAGTTATTCGCTAAGTTCAGCAAATGTGAATTCTGGTTACAGTCTGTCACTTTCCTCGATCATGTGGTATCCAGTAAAGGGATCCGAGTGGATTCTCAAAAAATTGAGGCAGTGCGGCACTTGCCCAGACCTACCTCTCTAACAGATATCAAAAGTTTCTTGGGTTTGGCCGATTATTATAGGACATTTGTTGAAGGATTTTCATCCATAGCTTCCCCGTTGACCAAGTTGACTAAGAAAAAGGTCGAATTTCAATGGTCAGATGAGTGTGAGAAAAGTTTCTCAGAACTGAAGACTAGGTTGACTACAGCCCCAGTCTTGACTCTACTAGATGGTTCAGACGGGTATGTAATTTATTGTGATGCATCTAGGATCGGCCTAGGTTGTGTGTTCATGCAGCGAGGTAGGGTCATAACTTATGCTTCTAGACAGCTTAAGGTCCATGAGAAGAACTACCGGACTCATGACCTTGAGCTTGCAGCTGTAGTATTTTCCCTAAAGATTTGGAGACATTACTTGTACGGTGTTCACGTAGATGTGTTCACAGATCGTAAGAGCCTTTAGTATGTGTTCACCCAAAAAGAGTTGAATCATAGTCAGAGGAGATGGCTTAAATTTCTCAAGGACTATGATATGATTGTGCTTTACCATCCTGTTAAGGCCAATGTAGTGGTTGATGCTTTAAACATACTATCTATGGGTGTTACTTTCATCTTTTACACTTATCTAATCTAATTATTTAATGTATATTCCTACAATCGATTAAATCATACTCATAACTTCATACTTGAATTCAAACACGTACCACTCCCTGAGGGTTCAACCCCATTCTTTGTTAGGTTTTATACTAGATAACGATCGCCCTCACGAAGTATTGGATAAGGTGTGGTTGAGCGTCTTATAAAAAATGGTGCCGCTTCTAGGGAATAGTTTTGTTTAGAATTCTCTAATTGAAGTTTGAATTGTGATATTTTTGTGTTGTAGTTGAATCAACTTACTTTGTTGGTTGTGTTTATGTTGAACAAAGGAAGAAATGAGCGTTAACGAAAGTAATGGTAACCAAATTTTCCACCAAGATGATATCGGGAACTTGAATGATGTGAATGACCTGATCCAATTGGGTGGTGTTGATGTTATATGCTTACCGCCTATTGAGGGGAATGTTGTCTTTTATGTCACTAGCACAATGCTACAACTCTTACAAATGAAAGGGTTGTATGGAGGCTAGCCCATGAGGATCCCCATGAGCACATTCAGATTTTCATTGATGTATGTGGTCCGTTCTCATTAAAGAATATCTCTCATGAATTAGTGTGTCTCCTGTTGTTCCAATTTTCTTTGATAGGAGAAGCTACCAAGTGGTTAGCTAATCTCCCGAGGAATTCCATTACAAAACTTGGGAGGAACTTACCGTGGCTTTCTTTGTGAAGTTCTTTCCCCCATCAAGGATGATGCAATTAAGGAATAATATCCACGGTTTCAAACACTTGGAAGGGGAACCAATCCATGAGACGTGGCTGCGATTTCAAAAGTTGGTACTTCAATGTCTGACTCACGGACTTCCAAACAACATGTTGTTACAACACTTCTATATGACTCTTGAGTCGGTGAACAAAGGTGTTTCTCATCGACTTGTCCCTGGGGGTATAATGCAACAACCTTATGAGTTAGAATCTAATCTCCTCTATGGCATGAACACCATTAACAGAGCATGGTACACTCAAGAGGATGAGGTGTCGCCTTTGAAATTTTGGTTGACGAAAGAGCAGATTGAAAATGATCAAGAGAGGGACCAAAATATGGCCAAAATAATGACGCAACTGGATCTTTTGTCAAAGTGGTAGTGGTACTAGAGCGGTGAATTTTGTTGGTATTAGCGGGGTAAATCCCGATGAAGCACACTTTGAGGTGCTCTATAATGAGAAAGTGAATTTCCTTGCTAATCAAGGAGGTGGGTTCCATCCAAGCTATCCAAGGCCGGGTGGGAAAATAGAGATGATGGATGGAGAGACCGTGATAGAGAATGGCATGACCGTAATACCACTTGGAAGGAAAGAGATTGTGATAAGGAAAGGTACGTCCCACCCCGTGAACGCCAAAATCCTAAGGAGAAAAGGACTTACCTGGAGAACTTCCGTACTGAAGACATGCTTGCACGCATTCTCCATAAGGTGGAAGGGTCAGATAAAGTTTTGAAAGAAATGAAAGAGGACGTCTCCACACTAAATCAGATAGTTACCTCACACTCAGTGTCGATCAAACAATTGGAAACACAAATGGGTCAAATATCATATGAACCCAAGGCCAAAAGAGGGTCTACCAAGTGATACCTTGGCTAACCCAAAAAACAAACCTTAAAAGCGTATCCACGACGTTAAATAAGGCATTTCTTGGGAGGCAACCCAAGGTTTAATGCTTTTATTTTTGTTGTTTGAATAATGGGTGTTGAATGTGCAGGTTGAAAAGTTGAAGTTTTAGTAGAAAGGCAATTAGGCAAGCCAAAAGTTCAATCGGTGACTCACCGAATAGGCCGACGAGCCCGACTTGGATCGCCATTGGAACCACCTGGCTTGCCAGAGGTTCTGTAAAACTCAACGAGATAAAGTACCACTCAGAGCATCCCCGAGTGGGTAGGCGAGCTCGACTTACTTCGCCAACTAGCGCGCGAATTAAGTAATTTTAAAAGTCCAAACGATTTTAAATTCAATAATCTCTTCACTTTCTTACGTTTTCAAGTTCTGCACTTTCACTCCGATATTAAATTGTTCGTACTCTTGCATTTTACTCTCATTTTATTTAGGATCTTTTCTCTGGGTGGATTTTGGAATTACTTTTCTCCTAGCTTTTCAATCTTTGGCATTAAAGGATGGTTTTTTGAACCCCGACTTAAATAGTGATTGAAATCAAATATAAATTGTGACTTTGTTATTGATATATGTGATTAATGTTAATGAATTTATTGTGTGATTCTTGGTTTGCCCATTCTTAGTTGAAATCATCGTTAGTTGATCGTAAATGGCTATTCCCGTGTCTTTAAATGATTAAATTATTGGGTTGTGTTGGATATGTTGTAGGTCTAGTGGGGGTGAAGTCTGAGTAACCCTAAATTGTATTAATTGTCAAAATTTTCCCAATGATAGAGCGGTTGACGTCATTCTGAAGGGCAAAAGATGTCAATTGACCAATTTTGGCCAAATCAGGGGAAGTCTGAGTACCCCGAGGGCATGGGTCATATGGGTCTAGTGTCAATTGCATGTTTTTGGTGTTTAATTTTGTTGGGGTAGGCTGCGGGCTTGATTTTGGAGTGCGGGGTGAAAAATTGGCATGTGGGACTACTCAACGAGCTGAGTCGAGTTCGCTGAGTGGTTCGACGGTTCGCCTAAGTCCCCTTTGATCACCCTTTAAATAGCAATTTTTGGACTTTTTGTTCTGTAACTTTAGGCGATACACTTTGGCTCACCAATTTCACTCGGCCACTTACCGAAAGTACCTCATGATAGCCCTTTTGCACCTTTTTTTCCTAAAATTATTCTGTAATTTTCAGCGAACCACCTCTAGTTTGCCAAAAGGTATCGGCAATCCGCCGAAAGGCCCTTGACATCCCCGATCAGCTTTGAATTTTGAGCAATTTTGTTTTGGAACTTTCGGCGAGCCCTACCTGGCTCGCCAAAGTGGTTCGGCGACTCGCCGATCGGTTTCGCAAGTCTTCCTACAACTGTTCTCCTACAAATTTTATCTAACATTTTTCATATTTTTTTGTAGGTATGGCTAGACCTAAAGTACATGGGAGGAACCAAACAGCCCCAAAGTGGGCACATGGGATTACAATTAATGAGGAAACGGCTGTTTCTCGGGCACCAGCTACTAAAGTACCTCCAAAGGGAGGTAAAGGCAAGGGAAATACGTCCATAGTTGTTACACTAGCGGAGGGGAGCTCTAATAGTGAGGTGGTCTACGCCACACAACTCACTACTTCTGACAGTCGGGGTGGCTCCTATGATGACTCTCTGACTTATATCTCTAAGCCAGACGATGACCAGCTGCTACAGGCCCGGAGAGCGGAGCTACACTCCAAGTCCTTACATGATCTATCTAGGATCTCGGAGCCTCACATACCTATTCCTCCATCTTCAACTCCAGCTCCTCCTCTAGCTCCAATAGTGGTACATGCACCACTTTCTTAGGGTCCTCCTCCCCGATCACTCAACCGACTAAAGGCCGAGGGTTTGAGGACTTTTATAGAGGAGAAGCGATTGTCTACTGACGGTGTAGTGGACAGATACCCAGAGGTTTGGAACACTCTCAAGTTCCACAAGTTTGAGTTGTTTACTAAACCCCAGGGCCCCTAAATTCCCACTTGGGTTTGAGAGTTCTATTCGGCCTAAGGAGAGTTGGTGCCAAAAGGAAAGAAGAAGGCCAACTTGTTCAAGCCGGTGGATGAAGTAGTGGTTCAAGGCAAAAGAATTAAATGCAGCAGCTCAAACATTAATGCAGTTCTTGGGTGTTCTCCAGACTTTATGCACAGTTACATCGACCTGGTCAACAAGAAGACTCTAGAGGACCTCAAGGGTTGGCTCACACCCCTTATCTCCAATGCCACCCCGAGGTTGATTGAGGCAGGTGCTCTCATAAAAAACAAGGACATGAATGTTGCTGCTAGATACTAGTTCAGGTTCATAAATAGCACCATCATTCCATCACAGAATGAGTCCATCTTCAGACACCCGAAGGCTGCCTGCCTAGGACCATTATTGATCACTAAAGGCTGAACCTAGGTCTATTGATAGAGAAAGAGATGGCCATGAGGGACAAACAGAGTCAGACCTCACTCTCATTTCCGATGCTGATCACCGAGTTGCACAGATGGGCCCATGTTTTGAGAGATGCGAAGACAGATGTGGAGGTGACACCCACATCTTCTACTGATATTCGACGTATTGAGGTCGAGAACATGTGGGATGAGACTGACATGAGGATGGCAGTATCGGTGGATACGTCCCCGGAGGTCGACGTTGATATGTTACCTATAGAGGCAATCATGACCCCTCAGGCCAATGGGCCCTCAGGTACTTGTGGCCCTTCTGTTTCTGAGACCCTTAGTACATCTATTGCACCCCATCCCACTAGGTCTTCTGTTGTTGCTACTGTTGCTTCTGTGTCTCCCGACCCCTATCACCCAGGTTATGCTACACAAGATAGGCTATTTGGCCCAATCTGTTGATGTGTATGCCTCTTGGGTAGAGGCCAATGTGCTTGGGTTGATAGAGAGGGCATTTGTCGCTGCCTTAGCTCCGATACGGGCTGAAATAAGAGAGCATAGAGAACTTATTGAGGATACAAGTTGACTTTGGATGCCGTTACTGTGAGAGTTGAGGAATGTGAGAAGGGCCAGGGTCCTACAAATGTTGTGACCACCTTGAAGGCCGATATTGTGGGGCTGCGCAGAGATGTGGACGAGCTAAAGTCCACTGATTTATCCATACTTTTTGGTACTGTTGAGATCCCTGAGATGTCGAGTGCTAATGTTTCGGCCTGTTCTGAGATTCCTCCAGCTACTACAATTGGAGACAAGATTAGGGCCGATGATACTAATGTTGAGTCCGAGGTGGAGATAGATGAGGAACAGCTCGATGTTACAGATGATGTTGTCTATGATGATTTGGCGTACCTAGAGGGAGCCATGGTGGATACAGCTATGCAGGCCTCTTTGAAGAATGTTTCTATGGTGGGCTCCATTGGAGCCAAAGATGATGAGATACCGAGCACTAATTCCCAAATAGAGGGAGATGCTGATATGCAGACTTCACCCAAGCCTAGCCTGGCAGGATGACTTTTTGCCTCTTTTTCTGTTCTCTTTTTAGACTAGTTCTATTTTTTTTTATCTGCATTTGAGGAAAATTGCTTATTTTTGTTGGCGGGGTGGGGTATTTCCATACCCACATCTTTTGGGCTGTTTTTCGCTTTAGTTTTGTGAATATTGGAGCCTATCGGTGTTTTTATATATCTTGGTTGTTGATACATTGTGGCCCATTTTGTTAATATGAGAATGGTTTTGAACCAATTTTTTTTAAAACCAAAATAAAAATTTCCACCTATTTTGTGTGTGATTGTAGTTGTTCTATTGCAAATTTGAGTGTCGATTGTAGTTAATATCGATGACTTGAATAGTGCTCTTAATTGAACGACAAGAATTTTCGACTAAGATGAGGCTAAACTAAGTTACATAGGCAATATGTGAACTTTTAGCATCTCGTTGTGACTAGTTGATTGTCGATTAAGTCTCTTGAACATTTCACGCTAGCTAGAAAGTATGGAGTCTTGTTTGATAATTGTATCGAATGCCTAGTGTGGTGAGGTTGTCTTTAACATTGTGCTTGATGACACCTAGAATTTGTCTCATTAGTCTGATTGATTGAGTGAAGCAAGCGATGGAAATGATCTTAGGCATAAGTTTTGAAGAGTGAACCAAATTGATAATATACCTCTTTGTGACCACCTTGTCAGAAGTGCTAACCTTGCTTGACACCTTTTGAGCCTATCCATTTTCTGTGGAAGAAACTTGAACAGTTTGGCCTCTTTATCCCATTACCCATAACCTTCATAAAGTATTGGTTCGTTTGAATAGCCAACTTGGGCCAAAGGTGTGGTGAAAAAGAAAGAAAGTCAAGAGGTGTGAAAAACTTCCCCCTTTGATGGATTATTGTGAAAAAGATGAAACCCCTCCATATAAAAAAAGAAAAAGAGAAGAAAAAGGTGAAAATGGAAAAAGAGTGAAAAAGAGAAAAAGTGGTGAAATAAAGTGTGTCAAAATGGAAAAAGAAATGGGGTATCCAGTGAATCATGTTTAGATGAATAATGGGGCTGATTATGAGCATGTTTGAATGTGAAAAAGAAGGAGGAAAGGTTCTTTTCAAGCCATACCTCATGAAGGTAGAAGCCACTTGATAATGGTGAGTCATAATTTGAAACTTTAAGTGCACATTTGAGCATTGTATCTATAGTTTAAACCTTTTGTGCGCATTTGTGTTGATTCTTAAGAAGCACTGCTTGTAGACATCCTTGTTGAACCGATTGAACTTGAGTTTTACTTGAGAACAAGCAAAAGTTTAAGTAGGGGGTGTTGATGAGTCCGAAATTTCGACTCATTTAGGGCTTTGTTTTCATAGTTTAAGTGTCCTCAAATTCCTAATTTATGCTCTAAACTGATGTTAAAGTGTTGATTTGCAGCTATGAAGGCTAACGAGTAAGGCAAAGACACTACCGGGCAAAAAGGAGCAAACAAGCTGAAGAAATTGAAGAAAAGCGATCATGGTGATCTCCAAGACCACTTGGCGAGCCGCCGAGTGGCTCTTTAGCTCACATAAGTTCTAGTGTACCAGCTCTGGGAAAGAACCGATTTGGCGACAGAAATGGGCATTTGGCATATCGCCGAAGACTCGACGACAACAACCTTGATCCCTAAATTCACAGAACCCTAAGGACTGATGGCCAATGCAAATTGATGATGGATGAGAGCGAAGGGTGGATCAACTACCTGGTTGGCGAGGTGCGACTTACTTTTCCTAATGACCCTGAAGGCCAAAAGCTAGGCAACTATAAATTGGAATTTTAAAAGAAGAAGAAGTAGTTCTGATTCCCAAGTCTTAGAATTTAAGTGTTATCTAAGTTTTTGAGGTTCGATTGTAGACTTTGAAGCTTAGATTTGAGGATTTGCACGTGGGGTTTTGATAAAATTGGATTTGAAGCATTGTAGAGACTTAGAAATTGTTACCCAGTTCATGCCTAATCTAGTTGGTAACGATTTCTCTCTTTCTATGATGTGTAGCTAAAACCCCAATTCTTAGGGTGTGATCATGTGATTATTGACTTAATTAGCTTATGGGTATTGTTATTTATTGATTTAATTGCTTAATTGACGTGTGTTTAATTGATAGTTGTGTATTAATCTATGAATTGTAGTTGCAAATGCAATTCTAATTTAGAGTTCAGGGCTTGCTTGAGAAAGAGGTTTTAGAACCAAGGTTGTTGTTTAATGATTGTAGTTATTGGGTTTATATGGGTTCAGCTCGAGAAAGTGAATTCCTAGCTCGATTCTATCTATCTAGCTCGAGAGAGTGGATAAATTAAGGTTTTGGACTATTTTAATCGATAAGCTTGTCGAGGTTTTAGAGAATTCGCTTGAATCATAGTAGTTGTTCGAGAGAAAGTTATTCATCTATAGTCTAGCCTACCTACTGAAATTTAGCAATCGTTAGTAAAACTCAATTACCCATATAGCGAAATTAGTCTTTAATCGACCACATCTCGATAATTCCTTTTTACCTTGTGGTTCCCATGTTTTCGTATTTGTTATAATTGTTAATTGACAAACCAATCCCCCATCTGACATTTGTTGTCACCCTTTACATTTATCTAATCGAATTCGTTAATATATATTCCTACAACCGATTAGATCATACTCATAAATTCATACTTGAATTCAAACATATACCACTCCCTATGGGTTCAACCCCAACTTTTCATTAGGTTTTATACTACATAACGATCGCCCACACCTAGTATTGGATGAGGTGTGGTTGAGCGTCTTATCAGTTGGTCTTACGCACATGTTAGATTGTGGTGTGATATTTCAGAATAGATCTGAATCTTCATTGATAGCGGAGGTTAAGGAAAAACAGGATAGTGATCCTATATTACTTCAGTGGAAAGGTGTAGTTCATTAGTAGAAAGTTGAGGTTTTCTCCCAAGGGGGAGATGGTGTGCTTCTGTACCAAGATTGCTTATATGTTCCTAATATGGGTGAGTTAAGGCAGCAAATCCTTACAGAAGCTCATAACTTCAAATATTCCATTCGTCCAGGTTCCACTAAGATGTACCGTGATCTACGAGGAGTCTTTTGGTGGAACGAGATGAAGAGGGACATAGCAAACTTTGTGACTAAGTGTCCTAATTGTCAACAGGTTAAGGTAGAACACCAGAAACCAGGAGGTATGACTTAGGAGATTAACATTCCTACATGGAAGTGGGAAGTGATAAACATGGACTTCATTATGGGTTTACCTCGTACTCACAGACAACATGACTCCATTTGGGTGATAGTGGACAGGGCCACTAAGTCCGCTCACTTTTTGGCTGTCAAGACTACAGATTCAGCAGAGGACTACGTCAAACTCAAAACCTAGTCCAAGACGCCAAACGACACCCTGCCAGGATGGACCATCGGTCAGGTACGTCGATGGCCTCGTCGGCTTTTAAGTCAGGGTTGTTTTGGTCTTTTCCCTATGCATTGGGCATTTAAACTACGTTGTTTAATACCTAAACTACGTCGTTGTACTCAGTTTAAGCCTGATAATATAGTCAGAACCTACCCAAAACCTTTATTCACCAAAATTCACCAGAACTTAGAGCGAAAAAGAGAAAAAAGAGTTAACCAACCCCTCAAGAACACGCAACAGGTTTTCTTCAGTTCCAGCCCCAAAATTGAAGGATTTATCCGTAGATTTCATCACCAGGTATGTAGGATTTCATTAGGTCCCTAGAACTCAGTTAGATTCTTGATTCGATATATCTTGTTTAGACCTACGGTTTTTAAAGCCTTGGATAATTGTTATGATTTAACTGTTGTAGTATTCGTAATCGAATTATCATGTTTTCTTGGGAAGTTTGCTTAGTTCCTTGCATGAAACTCAGAACCCTAGTTACGTAGATTCTCTTAGTTAATGAATTACACTTGCTAGGTCAGTCAAACAGATATACATGCTCCAGTTTCGAATGTTTTTTTGTCAGTACCTAAATGTTGCATTCTCAGATTTGCATGTCAGAATATTGAGCTATCTAGTATTTCAGTTATGTTGTGTCATACACATTTCCAGTTGGGAGTAGGCTTAGCACCGAGTTAGACAAGGGTTCAGTGCACCCTCATAGTCCCAGAACTACATGTCCCCGTAGGATTATAAGTCCCCTCTCTTAGGCATTAGATTCAGTGATCACGCCAGTCATGCTTTTGTACCCCTGGCTCTCGGTGAGGCGTATACATCGAACTCCAAGTTTAGCTCACATGGTTTTATGTCGGTTAATAGTAGCTCCCACAATCAGACTCTTAGTGCATTTTACCAGGTTTTCAATTATACTTCAATATTCAGTCTCAGTATGTTAATTCATGATTAGTACTTGGTCATTGCATTTAGCTCAGTTTTCAGTTATATTTCAGTATCTATGTTTCTGTTTAGATTATGCCATTGCTCAATTATATTTGTTCAGCTTGTATACTTTGTTCATCTATTATCTATATCATGTATGCTCAGTACATTCCAAGTACTGACGCATACTCTGCGCTACATCCTTTCATGATGTAGGTTCAGGTGCTCAGCATCCAGATCACACAAAGATCGGTTCCCGATACGTATTCAGCAGCTTCAGTAGTGAGTCCTCATACTTCGAGGACAATAGACATGTCTTTCATATTCAGTCTTTTATTTCAGTTGTCAATTTTTCTAGAGTTAGTTGGGGGCATGTCCCAGTTACTCTAATCAATAAAGGCTTTTCAGACATATTATTAGATTCAACTTTAGATTTGAGTGAATGTTCAGTATCGTTGAACTCTTAGTAATATATATATATATATATATATATATATTGGGTATTCCCCATCTTTCAGTTATCTCTTGTTTTAGCTTCCGCATAGTATCTCTTTATTCAGTTGTTTTAGTATGCTTATTATATGCCAGCTTCAGGGTCAGCTTAGGGTCACTCGTGATCCTAGGTATAGTGTTTACGTCAAGGGGGTAGCCTCGGGGCGTGACAACATATTTGGATATACAATATATGTTTGACTAAGATATTAATGTACCTCATAATGTTCACTATTTATAGAATGATAGATTCGCATTTGGGTAAATTCTTAAGTTGTAGCAATAGGGAAAGTCAATTTATCTATTTGTTATTCAATATAGGCATTTAATTTATCTTCATAAATAAATGATAATTTTATAAATGCATATTGTTTTCTTAACCATACTAGTTTGGCCACTTTGGTGACTAACAAGCTCTATGAATACAAATGCACACATAATATCATAAAATGTTTGTGCATGTGATAAATTTTATACATTTTAGTTTGGCCACTTTGGTGACTAACAAACTATATAAACATAATACATGTATCAAGTGATCATAAATATTATATTTATAGAGGTTAATTTCTCAAGTCTGTCCACTTAACTAACAAACTATTTTGCACTAAGCACGCACATATTATTTATTGCTTAGCATAACGACAACTTTAATTTATTGGACAATTGAAACAAAGCATAATTATTACATTATGGAAAGATTAACTTAAGAGTCCAAACTCCTTAAATAGTTAAGCACAAAATTACGGTACTACTAAAGGATTCAACAATAAATTTGAACATAATTTGATTGGACAAAATTAAACTTTCAAGAGATTAATTTTAAACCACAAAACTAAATCCAATAAATATCACAAGAACTTATAGAGACAATGATGAAATTTTAGGATAGTTGGTCCCCAAAAAGAAATTCACACCAGAGAATCATTACAAAAAATTCATCAAGCTTTTTAAAAGTTTTAATCATCGTTCTGATGCGGTTATATAATTTGTGAAGATTATCCGTTCAAACAATCCAATCTCATATGTCACATGTAAAATTAAATACTTTAATATACATCAGGATATTAAACACGGAAATCTTACATAGAGATAGCTAGGGACACATACCTGATGCGGAAGACATCATCACAGAGAAAAACAGAAGCGTTAGTCGTAAATTGGTTTCTACCTCCTTGCCCTACCCTTACGTTACCACAGTCGTCAGCGATGGAATTATTGTAGAGAATATGTGATAACCCTAATGGGTAGGGGAGGACCAATTTATAGAGGTTAAGACTTAATCTGGTACGTCTATTAAATAACCAATGTACAAACAAGATATACTCTTCATTAAATATTATTTATGTTATTACTTGGGTTACAAGTAAACTTGGGCCATAAGTAAGAAATAATTCTTACATTGCAAGGCTGAATTCTAGGAGTAAGAATTTCTTATTAATACCAATGTAATCGCCTTATTTATTACTAATTACTATGATTTATATTTTTCATCTTCCTATCCATTCAAACTAGACTAGATTTCACGTTCAGAGCAGTAATTAGTGGCAATGTTAATTCTTTTACTTAGTCTAATTATGATTTGTATTTTTTTATCTTCCCATCTATTAAAAGACTACTATTTAGAACTGAAAATAGAATTTGAACAGATATTTTCACTACTATTTAAGAACTGGATGATAATCATTGAAAAATGAAAGAAACTGCTATTCAACTTGAGAAGAGGATAATTTAAAAAAACTATGATAGGCAAAAGAGACTAGAAAAAATGGTATAAAGGAGTAAATAGAATACATGGGAGAAGAACTTGAAGACTTCTTTTTAAATATGCCTAAGTCCTCATATCTCTTTCGGTTCTCCATTAGGAAGATTATTGTTTGTTATAATTTCTTTTGCATTTCTAAAGAATTCATTGTGGTATTGTGATCTTTTAGCTATTATTATGAGCTTTTGGAATAGATGTATGTATGAAGTCTAGTGTGTTATTCTTTATCTTTCACTTTTATATTTTGGATGCAATTTGCCTTTTAATCTTGTAAAATTTTGAAAGTGCATCTTCATGTATTCTTTGATTAGCATTTTAATAGTAGAACTTTACTTAAATAATACAAATGTTTGACGCTTCGTTTCTCATTTAAATAAAATAGGCAATCTTGTCAATAAGTGTGCATGATTTTTTTTATCCATTCATGACTATAAAAGGTTATCAATGATATTTAGATCATAAAAAAGATGCACACACAGAGTTAAGAGACTATATTATCTTAATTAACTTCGCATACTTCTTGTTTGATGCCAAATGCTCAATCCATTTTTATGTATTTTATTTAATACATGAAATGTAATTGGTAAAATTAATATTGTTGATTTAAGCATTTTCTATATGATAACACAATTTTAAATTATATAACAATAGTAAGGGATAAACGTGCAATGCACATTACCAAAAACTAATATATATATATATATATATATATATATATATACATACACATTTATTTTGTTAATTATAATTATATATTTTTTTAATTTATGTAATTTTATGTTGGGTTAGATAACAAATAATGGTGTAAAATAAGCAAATCATGTTTAGTATTGATATTGCTTAAAGTTAGGGGTGGCAATTTCAGCCCATATAAGTGAAATGGAACCATTTTTCCCATATTAAATTAAATGGATCACTCATATTTTCTTAAATGAGTAAATATGGACTTCAACCTATTTAAGCTCATACAAATATGGACAAAATGGGTAAACATGAGATTCCATATATACCCATATATCACTCTCTTATCATAAAAATCCCTAATTGCACTATTTATTTTTTAAAATAAAATATAAAAAATTGGGGGTGGGGGTGTAGCGGGGGTAGGGGCAAAAAACAATTGAAATTTTTTATAAATCTTTTTTGGGTGTGGGTAAGTGGTGTCCTAAGGTTGGGGGGAGGGGAAGGGGGGCAAAAAAAAAATTTAATTTTTTTTATTTTTCCAAAAAAAAAAGTTTTAATTTTTTTTTTTTTTTTGTGGGTGGAGCAGGTGGGGATGGCGGGGGTGTAGGGGTTGCCAATTGTTTTTCAAAAAAAGTCTTTATAAATCTTTTTGTGGGTGGGGGCAGGTGGGGATGGTGGGGGTTGCCAATTTTTTTTCCAAAAAGAAAAATTCAAAATTTATTTTTCAAAAAAATATCTTTTTAATTTATTGTTTTGGGGGGTGGGGGGAGGGTTGGCGAAAAACATATTATTTTAAAAA
Source organism: Solanum acaule (assembly GCA_036250505.1). NCBI lineage: Eukaryota > Viridiplantae > Streptophyta > Magnoliopsida > Solanales > Solanaceae > Solanum > Solanum acaule. The sequence goes on along the minus strand of JAJOOR010032974.1, from coordinate 249 downwards.
ATGAAAATTTTTATTTTTCCAAAAAACAAAAAAAGTTTTTAGAATTTTTTTAGGGGTTGGGGTGGGGGTGGAGGTTGCACGTTTTTCTTAAAAACAATTAGGGGTGGGGGGAGGTTGTGGTGGTGAGGGGGTGGGGGTACAGTGGTGGGGTGGGATGGGATGGGATGGGATGGTAGGGGTTGAGTAACAACTTAGCTTTGATTTAATATTTTTTGGCTTTAGGAGCTTAAAATGGCTTACACTCATTTT
>JAJOOR010032973.1:0-20107 GCA_036250505.1 Solanum acaule | reverse complement strand
TCTAGAAAGTCTTCCGCTTGCTATTGTTTTTTTTTTAATGAAATGTTTTCTTGGTAAAGAAAGTTTTTAATTCCTTATGATTTTTAGTTTTATGCGATGAATGAATGCTAAGAGGCTTGTATTAGACCTCCGAGAGGTCGAGTACGCCGGTTACGACTAAGGGGTGCTCTCGGGTCGTGACAGTGGGAATCGCTCGCAGTTTCAACAGAAATCTTCTACTCCAGCACCTTCATCAGCTAGTGTTCCATCCTCCAAGTTCCGTAATGATCAGAAAGGTAGGGCATCAGGCTCTAAGTCTCAGGGAAGTGTTTTAGGCACCAAAACCTACCCAACTTGTCGAAAAGTGCCATCCGGGTGAGTGTCTTGCAGGAAGGGAATAATGCTTTGGTTGTTGTCAGTCTGGTCACAAGTTGAAAGATTGTCATTCTAAATAGGGTCAATGAGGTAACAATGGTAGAGCTCAGTCCACAACTTCAGTAGCACCAGCAGGTCGCCCTACTCAACAGGGTAACTCATCTGGTATAGGTGGGAGTTAGCACCAAAACAGGTTGTATGCTCTTCAGGCTCGCCAGGATCAGAAAGACTCTTTAGATGTAGTCACTGGTATGTTACGAGTCTTTGACTTAGATGTTTATGCATTGTTAGATCCAGGGGCTACTCTTTCTTTTGTAACTCCTTATATATCAGTCAAATTTGATGTTAGTCCAGAAACTCTTTGAGAACCCTTCTCAATATCTACTCCAGTCGGTGACCCAGTTATAGCTAGACGGGTATACATAAATTTTCCTGTCACAGTCTCCCAAAAAGTCACCTCAACAGATCTTGTAAAGTTAGAAATGGTAGACTTCGATATCATTCTAGGCATGGATTGGTTAGATTCCTCTTATACCTTAGTCGATTGTAGAACTAGGATTTTTTCAGTTTCCAAACGAACCAATCTTAGAATGAAAGGGTTGTAGCTTAAAACCTATGGGTCGATTTATTTCTTACATTAAGGCGAGAAAGATGATCTCTAAGGGTTATCTCTACCATCTAGTTCGGGTTAAGGATTCAAGCTCCGAGACCCAAAATCTTGAGTCAGTTCCCATAGTCAATAAGTTCCCAGAAGTGTTTCCAGAAGATCTTCTCGGAGTTCCTCCCGAAAGGGAAATCGACTGTGGAATTCATCTTCTTCCAGATATCCAGCCTATTTATATTCCTCTTTACAGAATTGCTCCAACTGAGCTTAAGGAATTGAAAGAGCAGTTGAAATACCTTCTAGATAAGGGCTTCATTAAACCTAGTATTTCCCCATGGGGTGCACTAGTGTTGTTCGTGAAAAAGAAATATGGTTCTCTCAGAATGTGCATTGACTATAGGCAGTTGAACAAGGTCACAATCAAGAATAAGTATCCCATTCCCATGATTGATGATTTGTTTGACCAACTTCAGGGTGCTAGTCATTTCTCAAAGACATACCTCAGATCGGGTTATCATCAACTCAAAGTCAGAGATAGTGACATTCCGAAAATAGCCTTCAGAACTCGGTATGGTCATTATGAATTTGTAATTATGTCATTTGGACTAACCAATGCTTCTGCAGCTTTCATAGACTTGATGAACAGAGTGTTCAAGTAGTATTTGGACTTGTTCGTTATTGTCTTTATTGATGATATCCTCATTTACTCTAGGAATGAGGAAGAATACGCGAATCATTTGAGGGTTGTCCTACAAACTCTCATGGATCGCCAGTTATTCGCTAAGTTTAGCAAATGTGAGTTTTGGTTGCAATTTGTTGCTTTCCTTGGTCATATTATGTCTAGCGAAGGGATCCGAGTGGATTCACAAAAAATAGAAACAGTGAAGCAATGGCCCAGACCTACCTCTCCTACAGATATCATAAGTTTCTTGGGTCTAGCGGGTTATTACAGAAGGTTCGTGGAAGGATTTTCATCCATAGCCTCTCCGTTGACTAAGTTGACTCAGAAAAAGGTCAAGTTTCAGTGGTTAGATGATTATGAGAACAGCTTCACAGAACTAAAAACTAGGTTGACTACAACTCTTGTTTTGACTCTACCAGAGGGTTTATACTGTTATGTGATCTATTGTGATGTGTCCAGAGTCGACCTAGGTTATGTGTTGATGCAGCGAGGTAAGGTTATAGCTTATGCTTCTAGACAACTTAAGGTGCATGAGAAGAACTATCCAACTCATGACATCGAGCTTGCAGCAGTGGTGTTTGCACTTAAGATTTGGAGACATTACTTGTATGGTGTTCATGTAGATTTATTCACAGACCATAAAAGCCTTCAGTATGTGTTCACCCAGAAAGAGTTGAATCTTCGCCAGAGGAGATGACTTGAGTTCCTTAAGGACTACGATATGAGTGTGCATTACCATCCTGGTAAGGCCAATGTAGTAGCAGATTCTCTTAGTAGACTATCTATGAGTAGTGTAGCACATGTTGAGGAAGAAAGAAATGAACTAGCAAAAGATGTTCACTGACTTGCTTGCCTAGGAGTTCGTCTTATGAGCATGTCAGATGGTGGTGCAACAGTTCAGAATGGGTTAGAATCTTCTTTGGTAGTGGAGGTTAAGGAAAAGCAAGAGAGTGATCCGATATTGCTTGAACTAAAAGGTGCAATCCACCAGCAGAGGGTTGAGGTTTTCTCCCAAGGGGCAGATAGTGTGCTTCGCTATCAGGGTCGATTATGTGTTCCTAATGTGGGTGAGTTAAGACAACAGATTCTTGTAGAAGCCCATAATTCCAGATATTCTATTCATCCAGGCGCCACTAAGATGTACCGTGATCTGCGGGAAGTCTTTTGGTGGAATGGAATGAAAAGAGATATAACAGATTTTGTGGCTAAGTGCCCCAATATCCAGCAAGTCAAGGTAGAACATCAGAAACCAGGAGGTATGACTCAAGAGATCGACATTCCTACTTGGAAGTGGGAAGTGATCAACATGGACTCATCACAGGTTTACCTCGTACTCGCAGACAACATGACTCCATTTGGGTGATAGTTGATAGAGTTACTAAGTCTTCACGCTTTTTGGCGGTCAAAACTACAGATTCGGTGGAGGACTACGCCAAGCTTTACATTAATGAGATAGTCAGGTTGCATGGGGTACCTTTGTCTATCATCTCAAATAAAGGCCTTAGTACTCAAGTTAATCTTAGTATAACATTTCATCCACAGATAGATGGTCAGGCAGAGCGTACCATTCAGACCTTAGAGGACATGTTGAGAGCTTGTGTGATCGTTTTCAAGGGTAGTTTGGATGATCACCTTCCTCTTATAGAGTTCGCCTACAATAATAGCTATCATTCCAACATTCAGATGGCCCCTTATGAGGCATTGTATGGGCGTAGATGTAGATCTCCAGTTGGTTGGTTTGAAGTAGATGAAGTAGCCTTGATAGGGCCAGATTCAGTTCATGATGCTATGGAGAAAGTGCAACTCATTAGAGATAGACTTAAGACATCCCAAAGTTGCCAGAAGTCCTATGCAGACGTAAGGAGAAGGGAACTAGAGCTCCAAGTTGATGATTGGGTTTTCCTAAAAGTGTCACCTATGAAAGAGGTAATGTGGTTTGGAAAGAAAGGGAAGCTCAGCCCTAGATATGTAGGCCCTTACAAGATCTTGAAAAGGGTTGGTAAAGTGACTTATGAGTTAGAGTTGCCAGCAGAACTAACAGCAGTGCATCCGGTTTTTCACATTTCGTTACTGAAAAAGTGTGTGGGTGATTCAACGTCTATTGTGCCTTTAGAAAGTGTGGCTGTGAATGATAGTCTCACTTATGAAGAGGTACCAGTTGAAATCCTTGATCGTCAGGTTCGAAGGTTGAGAAATAAGAAAGTCACTTCAGTAAAGGTTTTGTGGAGGAGTTAGTCCGTAGAGGGAGCTACATGGGAAGCTAAAGCAGCCATGAAGGCCAAGTATCCTCACCTCTTTCCTTCCGATTCCATTCCAACTTGAGGTAATAGTTCATCTTCAGTTTTTCAGTCATTTAAGCGTAACTTCAGTCTTAGCATCTTGTTCCTTCAGTTTGTACTTGCATTTTCAGTGTATTTTCATGTTAGTGGAACTTAGTTCAGTCAGAAATTAGCTTTTTGTACTTAGTGGTGGGGCTTGCAGCTCTTTCTCTCCATTTCAGCTAGTTTAGTCTTCATTCGAGGACGAATGTTCCCAGTGGGGAGATAATGTAACACCCCGTATCCGAAAACAGACTTCAATGTAGATTTCCAGAAGGTGAAGGTGCAATCCACTGTTGCCCGCCCACGGACCGTAGGGTGACCCACGACCCGTGCTGGTGGTCCGTGGTTCGCATTTGCAACCTTCCCTAGAAAACCCCCCAGAAATTTGTCTAAGTGTTGACCTACGGCCGGACCCACAGACTGTAGGTCAGGTCACGGATGGCCCGTGTCCGTGAATCAACACCCCAAGTCAGCCCGCCATCGCAACTGGCGGTTGACCTGCACGGACCGTCAGTCGATTGATGATTCGTCGGTCCTGTCCATTGGTGACCCCGACAATATTTAAGTCAGGGGTCTTTTGATATTTTCCTTATGCGTTGGACCCCTAAACTACGTCGTTTAAACCCTAAACTATGTGGTTTTGGTCAGTTTTAACCTAGAAATATAACTAGAACTTGCATAAGTCAGATCATTCATCTAAACTTAGAAAAATTAGAGCGTAAGAGGAGAAAGAGGTCAATAACCTTAGTTCAAGAACGCATCAAGATTCCCTTAGTTCCAGCCCCAAAATCGAAAGATTTCTCCGTGGAATTCGTCACCAGGTATGTGGGATTTCACTAGTGGGTTCCTGTCACCCATTAGGTCCCTAGATTTGAGTATAAATCTTGATTCCCTTATTATTATCTAGACCTAGGGTTTCTTGAATGTTAGAAATATTGGGTTTTTAGTTGTTAGAATGATCCAAATCATATTATTATGTTTTAGTATTGTTTTTGCCTAGATTCATGCACTAACTCAGAACCCTAGATATGTAGTTCTTTTAGTTCATGAATTACACATGCTAGGTCAGTTAATTCATTCACATATGAACATGCCTTAGTTTCGAAGGCATTATTATTAGTATATAAATGTTGCATTCTCAATTTGCATGTCAGTTTTGAGCTATCCAGTATTACAACATTTCAGTCATAAAGTGTTAATTACTTAATCATATAGGAAGCTTAATACCGACTGGACTAGGGTCAGTCACCCTCAAGTCCCAGAACTACGTGCCCCGTAGGTTGTAAGTCCCCTATGTGGGCATCATTTTAGTGATCACGCCAGCATGCCTCTATACCTCTGGCAGGGTATATTGGGTCCTCTCGATGAGGCGTATACATCGGACTCCACAATTAGCTCATGTGGTTTTATGTCGATTATTAGTAGCTCCCTTATAGTTTAGTCAGATTCTATTGAGTTGACCATGTTATCAGTATAGTTCAAAAATCAGTCTTAGTATATTAAAAACTTAGTCATTGTATTCAGTATTCTTAGTTTGTATCATGCTTATTTCATGTCATTGCTCAGATATATGCTTTGATTCAATTATGTTATTGTTCATTATTACTTTATCATTCATGTTCAGTACCTTTCAAGTACTGACACATACTCTGCGCTACATCTTCTCGTGATGTAGGTTTAGGTCCTCAGCAGACAGATCACGTATAGATAGGTTCCCGATCTTCGGTTCAGTAGCACTAGTGGTGAGTCCTCATCCTTCGTAGACTAGTGACATGATTATCTTTCTTTTTTTTTAGCTTTAGTTTTAGTTTTGCTAGATCTAGTTAGGGCATGTCCAAACATTTCTAGTCAGTAGAGGCTTTATTCAGACATAGTTAATTTCAACTTTAGTCTTAGAGTTTGACTTTTATTTTGTATTCAAACTCTCAGTTATCCTTATTCAGATTTAGTATATGGGTATTCCCTATCATTTCAGATTTTCGCATGATTTAGCTTCAGCACAATATTTCTTTACATCAATTTATTTAGTATGCTTATGATTATGCCATCAGGGTTAGCTTGGGGTCACTCATGATCCTAGGTCCCGTTTTGCGTCCAGGGGGTAGCCTTGGGGCGTGACATTGATAATAAAGTCATTCCTCTTGGCTATTACCTTTTGCAACCAACCTTGTTGTAAACCTTTCAACATCACTATTTGCTTGATACTTAATCTTGTAAACCCACTTACATGCAATTTCCCTCTTCCTATGAGGTAAAGCTACAACTTCCCATGTGTGGTTGTCTTCCAATGCCTTGATTCATAACCTATTGCCTCATCCCATCTTAGATCCTTGGTAGCTTGAGCATATGATTTAGGTTTTTTGTTAGTAAAGAATTTAGCAACAAAATTTGATAGGAATGGGATAATGAATCATAGCTCAGCGCATTACTGATAGAGTACAAGCAAGTAGTGTTAGAAGAGTTAGGGTCCTTGAGGGGTACAACAAAATCCTTTAGCGAAATTAGAGATTTTGTTTGTCGAGTAGATTTGCTGGAAGCTAGAGGAAGAATCTGAGAGGCTGGAAGCTCATTCTGAGCCTCAAAATCACGAGTGTGGAGCTCAGATGTGCTATCAGAAGGAGCTAAAGGAGAATAAAGTTTAGGAGTGTTTAAACTAACATTGGCATGTATGAAAGGTGTGACAGGAAGTGAATGAGTGGTTCTATGGATAGTCACTGAAGAAGGACTTCAAGGTATAAGAAATGATCAGTGGTTTGGGACATAGAAATAGGATCCTTGGAAAAAAGGGGAAAAAATGTCTCATGAAACACTACATCTCCGCTGACAAAATCTTGCCTTTTATCAAGATCAAACACCTTATAGCCCTTCTGATATAGACAATAGACAAATAGAACACATTTGACAACCTTGACACTAACATTATCTTTTATAGGTAATACTGTGACATAACATAAACATCCTATTACTCTTAAGTGATGCAAGAAATGAACTCTACCATATAGCAACTCAAAAGGTGATTTGTCTTGAAGAACATTTGATGGGACTCTATTAATAATGTATGTTGCCTCCTCGACACAACAACCCCAAAATTTGGATGGTAAATTACCTTGAAACTTGATAGCCCTGGTTGTTTCTAGAATGTGTTTGTGCCTATTTTCCACCACTCCATTCTGTTGTATATGGGCAAGAGCTTTGATGTAAAATCCCATGAACTTTGAATAGTTCACTACAAACAATGTTAAAAAATTCTAAACCATTATCAAATCTAAAAACTTTGATATGCTGTTCAAACTTATTCAAAATCATAGCAATGAATGTTTTAAGTACACTAGAAACAACAAATTTCACTCTTAGTAAAAAAAAATTAGGTCCATCTAGAGTAATCATCCACCAAAGTAAGGAAATAGTTCATGCCATTATATGTAGTGACCTTGTAAGGCCCCCAAACATCTAAATGAATCAAATCAAAACAAGCAACTGCTTTAGTAGTGCTATGTTTGAAGGGAAGTCTAGCTTGCCTGGCCATAGGACATATCTCACAATGGTCTAAAACAATACTACATTTATTTGTAAGAGTAGAAATTTTATTCAGAACTGGTAAAGGCACATTCCCCATCCTTTTATGTCAAAGTCTTGAATGTGTTACCTCTTTTGCAACCAAATAATGACTGGTGAGTGAATGACCACTACCTATGTGTTCCTTTAACCTGTAGAGTCCTTGTTCTCTACCAATCATTTTCACCCTCCTAGTGGAGAGGTCCTGAAATGTGCAGAAGACAGGATAAAATGAAGCACAACAATTCAACTGTTTTGTAGCCTTAGAGACAGAGAGAAGGTTGACTTTAAATGTGGGAACATATAATACATCTTTGAGAATATCACCTCCTACTAGGTAACTATTTTCCATATGTGTTATCTCAGTAGATTCTTCATTTGTCAGCTATACTTTTCCTATTTTTCCTACTTTAGTTTCATCAATCAATAAGTGTGAATCACCAACCATGTTATTGGTGGCACCCGTGTCAACAATCCAACTAGAATTAGCTTTAAAAGCAAAAAGGGAAGTACTTGCAATGTGAGCACTAGCTTGATGATCAATCACATTGGTTAGCATCCCCAAAACCTGAGCATATTGTTTAGGAGTGAACATAGGAGCAGTCAGTGGTGTTGGATTCCCCTATGCTTGTGCCATGTTGCTAACATCAGTAGTGTCTCTACGTTTTGACTTAAAATCAGCTGGATACCCTACCAACCTATAGCAATTCTCCTTTAAATGACCTGCAAGTTGACATTGGCTACACTTTATCAATATGAAGTATTGACTCTTGGTGTGTCCTTTTGCATGACAAAATTCACACTCCTCTCCAAACTTCTTAGGCTTAGATCCTCCATTTCTAGCAGCAAACAATGTAGTAGGATCTATTCCACCATTTCTAGCAGCTATTTTTTGAGTTTCATCTTGTAGAACCATAGTATAAGATTGGTTGACATTAGGAATGTTAGACTTCATCAAAATCTGGCTTCTAGCATTAGCATAGCCATCATTAAGGCCCATTAGGAATTGTAGAAGTCTTTGATATTGAAGATGTACAACATAGTCTTTCGATTTGACACAGTCACAGCAAGGTGGAGACTTCAGTGAGTCATACTCAGAAACTGGAAGAGTTCATTATGCCAATATGAAAATCAAATTATGCAATGAAAACATGTGTGATGTTGCACCTTGTCAAACCTCTCAGGCAAGTCCTCCCAAATCAAATGAGCACTGGATCAAAACAACACTCCATTGATCAAATCGCAACTCACATTGTGCATGATACATGATTTGACAATGACATTATAACGATCCCACAAAAACTCGTAGTCCTATCCAAAGGTATCCCTGCCAATAGATCCATCCACAAAACCGAGTTTATTACGAGTTAACATAGATAACTACATGGCCTCACTCTAGAGAGAGTAATTCTCCATACCAACTAGAGGCATACCAATTGACATTGAGCTGGGAGCATTAGATACGTGCAAAAACAAAGGACGATGATAATCAATTCCAGCACCTCCTTGATCGAAGAGAATCAAAAGTAGGAGCTCGAATTTGAGCATCAATGGTAACACTATCAGTATCCACCGAGGCAGTGGATTTGAAACAAAAACAAACAAACTAACAAACAACAAAGAGAAATCTCTTGATCTCCGGTCAATCCGCGAAGGAAATCCCTAGATTTACTCCTTAATGTTATAATACCATGTTAAGAATCAATATCTGCGATGGAAATGTGCAGATGATTGCTTAAGGAAATAAAAAATCAGAGAGAAGAGAGAAATTGTGGATTGTTATACAAGATATTTTCAATGTTAGATTTACAGTTGTATGTTGATCTATTTATACAAAATTATCGACTAACTAATCACCATAATCAACCTATCCAACTAACTTAGCACTGAGTACACTTTGCATAAACTAACTAACAGATTCTGTTATGTAACTAACTAACAAACAATTACTAATCTATTGCTAATATATAAGACAGTGTAATAGTGTCTCCCTAATGCACTGTGATGCAATTTGTCAAATCCTCTACAGTTTTATGCATGCATTAGCATGGTTAAAGACCCCATTGCCCCTCAAAATCTCTTTTATATCTTTTCCACCATAATTGTGAAGGACATCTTTGTAAATAAATATTTTTATGCAATTCATATTATATTTAATACACCAAACTAAACAATGCATAAGAAATAATCTATGTATAATTAATGCTAGCATTACTAATACAAGCATTATTAATACAAGCATAACTAATAGACTCTATTTAACATTATTTGTATATACTCTACCAAACAATCCCTAATAGAGTGATATGGTTTATATTTATTGTGCAATTATATGATATTAGATGATTTCAAATATATTTTCTACCTTGATCATTGTCTTGATGGATTTCAAGAATTTTAATGATAACTTGTGGGAGTTCGTGATTTCCTTCTCCATATGATTCAATTAATATATTGGATTTACCTTGACTTTATACATTTATGACTGTTGAACTGCTTAATTGTACCCGTTGTATGCTTATATCGTCTTACAAAATAATGAGAATAATAGTTTATTAGGTGTCCTAAGAGTGAATTTTTTTAGAACTTATCTCTCTGATATACAAGCTCAAATGAGAAATATGAACCATCAAAGAACCTTATTTGAAGAAGAGAAAGTAATAAAGCAGCAACTAGAGAAATGAAGCCTTATTGAAGAATCAATCATGAAACAGAAATCAAGGATCCAATGGCTCAAGCTAGGAAATTCTAATTAAAAAAATTTATTTGCGAGCATGAAAAATAGGGTTGCACACAACCATATCATATGTCTGGTGAATAAACAAGGAGCACTGATTCAGACGGAAAAGGCAATTACTGAAGAAATTTTGAGCTACTATAAGTAGTTGTTACGATCTACCACCAGCCAACTACCTTGCGTGAATGTGGAAGTTATGAGATCAGGATCAGTTTTGAATAGGCAACAACAACTCAGCCTTATTGAGCCCGTCACGAGAAAGAAAATTTTAGTTGCTTTGAATGGAATTGATGATCAGAAAGCACCGGGAATGGATGGTTTCAATTCGTTCTTTTTCAAGAAAGTATGTCCCATAGTGGGATCTGATATTGAGAGTGCAGATTTTTTCAGAACCTCAAGGATGTGCAAATTCATTAATTGCACGTAAAGCACCCCTCTTCTATTACTGACCTTAGACCAATATCTTGTTGCACTGTAGTATATAAGATTATTTCTAAAATCTTAACTACTAGACTCCAAGTAGTTATGGAAAACCTTGTGGATTCTAGTCAAGCTGCTTTTGTTTCAGGAAGGATTATTTATGATAATATAATCTTAAGTCATGACCTTATAAAAAGATACTACAGAAAGACAATTTCCCCCAGATGCATGCTTAAGATAGATATGAAAAAAGCATACGACTCAATTGAATGGGCTTACTTGCAATAACTTCTTTATTGTCTGAACTTTCTCGATCGATTTATATGTTGGATCATGAGTTGCTTAACCACAATTTCATTTTTTATCCTTGTAAATGGGAAACCTACTGTACCTTTTGATGCAAAAAGAGGTTTGAGGCAGGGTGATTCATTTTCACCTTTTCTTTTTGTTCTTACTATGGAGTACCTCAGTAGACTTCTAAAAGGCTTAAAAGGAAACCCGGGGTTCAAGTTCCATCCCAAGTGTGCTAAATTACAAATAATCCAACTTGGATTTGCTGACGGTCTACTACTTTTTAGTAGAGGGGATGTGTAATCTACCCAACTCTTGTTCCATTGTTCCAACAATTCTCCTCGGCCTCTAGTCTAGTTGCAAACCTAAAGAAAAGCTCTCTCTATTTTGGAGGGGTCACACAATCAATACAAGAGCAGATCATTGAAGCTTTGGGAGTAACTAAAGGTGATCTACCTTTTCGATATCTAGGGGTGCCCTTAAGCACTAAAAAACTTTCGCTAGTCCAATGTCAACCCCTAATAGAGAAAATGACTGGAGGAGTAACTTCTTAGACCTCTAAATTTCTGGAGAGTACAACTACTGAAAAATGTTTTCTTTTCCATTCATGTGTATTGGTCTCAAATCTTTTTGCTTCCTAAGAAATTAGTTCAGGCTATTGAAAAAATTTGCAGAACTTTTCTCTAGACAGGAGGAGTGGAGGCTTCAAAGAAAGCTTTGCTAAGCTGGGACAAAGTTTGTATGCCTAAGACTGCAGGTGGAGTAAACTTTCTCAATATTTCTGCTTGGAACAAGGCTGCTCTTTGCAAACTCTTGTGGAATCTTAGCCATAAAAAGGATAAGTTATGGGTTAAATAGGTTCACATGTATTATGTAAAGGGCAGAACTCTATGGGAGGCCAATACAAAATAAGCATCTTGGCTTATCAAGAAAATCTGTAAAGCTATAGAGTACGTGGAAGTTGCTGGTTACACATAAGATCAATTCCAAAGATTACACTATTTCTTTGTAAAAAAGATGTATCAAATGGTGCAAGAAGTGTTTCCAATACCCTTTCTGCCCCGAAATGGTTGTTCATTGTGATGTTGGTTGCTCATGGAAAGTTGTACACGAAGGATATGATGATTCATTGTTAATCCAGTATTCCATATGTGTGAATTGGAGAATGAGTCTATTTCACACCCTTTCTTTCAGTGCTCTACTTCAGCATTAGTGTGGAACAAGCTACTACAATGGCTAGGACAGAGACGACAAACAAAAGCATGTGAAGAAGAACTTACATTGGTAGTGAATCATTATAATGGGAATAGTGTTGCAACAACAATTTATAGAATTGACTTAATAGGCCGCATCTATTATATGTGGCAAGAGAGGAACCAAATTGTTTTTCAAGGCAAAAGAAGAGAAATATTAGTCCTTGTGAAGAGAATAATGCAAGACGTATATTTCATTGTCTCAAAGTGAAATTAACTAAATACTTGACTATGTTGAACTACTATCCAAGCTAAAGTAGTCGATAGATGGTTAGGAGATGAAAGGTTATTAGTTGTGTTCGATCTAGTCGGAGTAGTTCTTTTTGTTTTTTTTTTTGAGTTGTAAACTACTCTTTGGTAATAAATGCTTACTTATCAAAAAAAATAAAAATTAGTTTATTAGGGTCAATTATTTTATACTAGCGTAAAACAAAGTTAAGCAAAAACCAAAACTAAAACCACATGAATAAGAAAACATAATCAAGATGGGACTCAAAAACCGAACTATCAATAGCTAAAACTAAGTTTTCAATAAGAAAAACTTGAATAACAGGAGAGAAAAAATATTTAATATTTTGTAACTTGCTATTTAAGATCGTTGAAATATCTTATAACTTACTATTCAAAAATCAAAATACTAAAACAAATTTAGTTTCAATAGAAATAACATAATAAGTTTCGGAGTTAGAACTTTGGGTGTTAATAACTTGTTGACTTAAATTTAGTCATTTCCAGACCCGCGAGAAAAGTTGTATGTTTCATTTTTAAAAAAAATTAATATATAAATATGTTTTACACATAAATTTATTCGATACTTTTTGATGTTTTTTAAATTTATTTTTTAACATAAAAAATCTACTTAATTATTTAGTACAGTTATAGATTTATACAAAAAAAAAATTCAAATTTATTCAAAGAAATTTAATAAGAGATTCGATTTGATCGGTTAAGTCGATCTTTTTAAAAATCATTAACACCTCTAGTGATTAACTTACTAGTCTTAATTGCTACCTTATATTCTTCTTATTTATTTTTTTAAAATTAGGAGTAGGGAAAAGAAAAGTTAGAAAGAGAATTAAGTGTGAAAAATCAAATCTCATCAACAAAATAAAAATTTAAATAATCAACCAAAGAACTATTAAGATTTTCTTTACCTTATATAATTTCAGAATAGAGTTCATTTTTGTGGAGTCATTCTTTTTCTCTTTTACCCACCATCCAAAAAATATTAAAATAAAAATTTAAAACTTTTATTGTCTATTAAATTCATAATTCTTTTTGTAGTTGATGCATATACCTCTAGTTTTTTAAAATTAAAATTTCACCAAGTGTAAAACTTAATTCATACCCCAAAGGTACATTCCCCATTAAATGCCTTTAAAAAATCAGTCAACATTATACCCTACAACTAACTCTCAATTCACCTCTTGTCATATAAAAATCCCAACTTGCATTCTTCTTTCCTTATCTCATTTACTCCAATTTTCCTTACAATTTCCAATGAATAAAACCTCATTTACTCCAATTTCCCTTCAAATGCAATTATAAAAAACTATTGGGGTCAAAATGTAAACACACAAAAAAGAAGGAAACAAAGGAGAGAAAAGAGCTCAATGGCTTCTTGAGTCGAGCCAAGCCGAACAAAACGGCGCTGGTCAAACAAACTGAAGCGGTAGAGTGGCAAGAAAGAGCAAATAAATGATTTTACGAAGGGTAAATGAGGAAATCAAGTGAAATTTAAACGATGACGGAAGCAACATTAACGGCGATAATTGGCGTTTAGCCTGTTATACATCTTTTGTGTGGATAGTAAACGGAATCTTTTTTGGAAGTACGGTGGGTCCCAATTTATAAACGAAACACAGTTTCTCGCCGCTTCCTCTTTTTATGTGTAATTTTTAAATATAATTAATAGAAAAGTATTTTTATATATGACTAATGTAGACGGAAAATATGGAAGAAAAATATCTCGTAAAGTAAGGGTGGACACGGTAATGATATTATGGTTATAAAAATTTTAATTCGATAATTTTTAGTTTTTGGTTTTCTAAAAAATATGATAGTATTATTATATTACATTAACTTGATATAAGATGGTATTTTTAAGTTTAGTTTTGTGTTTTACGGTACACAAAATGGTAACATATATTCGTATAGTTGAAAATTATGATTTCAACTTTTCAAAAATATTTCATTTTTATCATACTAACACATTTTACACATAGAAATATTCAAAAGAAAGTAATTTTTTTTTTATTAATCAATCGTACAAATAAGATATTTCAATCAAGATAGAGTAGTTAAAATTTCAATATACGTCTATATGACTATTTTGTAATAATACTAATTTATATATTTATTAGTATTATAATGATATACATAATAATATACTTTGATACAATATTCTTTCAATAAATATCGAATACATATCATATATTAAACAAATTTAATATGCATGTCAAAATCATATCAAATATCATAATAATAAAACAACAATTTAAAATTTTAGTTCAATATAATAACGCAATATCTATCATATCATGTCCACACCTGTTGTAAAATAGTTAAGTAGGAGGAAAAAAAAGGAATTGCTCCAATAAAGTACGAGGAAAAAAAAGAATGTTATAGCACAAAGGAATTAGCCTGTAAATCTGAATGATATAAAGATTCGTTTTGTTCAATAATAAAAGTTAAAATCGATTAAAGATTACATCTTTAGTGACTAAAGTCCTCCCTCGTGTTAAAATTACACTCTTTTTAAATACCTATTTATTAATTAATTTTATTTTAAAATTTTGAATTTGACTGTTCATACTTTTATTTTATGATAAGATCAATATTAAAAGAAAACAACATTTTAAAGATAAAAGTTAATATAAAAAAACAAGTAAAATAAATAGAGGGAATAAGATATTAAATTATTGGATGAGGTTACTTTCATCAATTGTAATTGGTTTGTGTTTGAAGTTTCTCATTTATTAGTTTTTTAATGTTAAGTTGATGGAATAGATTATTTTCTTACAAGTATATTATGAGTACTAATAGTGGATTCAAATAATTAGACAATATTTTGGATATTAAAAATTGATAATCAAACTAATAATAGTATTGTTTTGATAACCATCGGAGAAAGTAGAAAGTGATATAGTAAGGAATTCTTAGGTTTATTTTTATGTCCATTATATTAAAAATAAATTTTAATTTTAATTTATCTATTTTAATATGTTACAAAATATTTTTTATTTATTTTATATTTAAATTGATTACTTATCCTCTGAATCATTTTAGTTATCGTGCTTCGTAAAAATAATTGATCTAAGATAATTATTATTTTAGAAATTAAAATATAATTAATTATTTATTCTCATTTTTATTCATACTCACTAAGTGTGAAAAGAGATTAATAATATGATGAAAAAGATAGTGAAATTAAATTGAGATCGAAGTAGATAAAAAAAATCCAGTCAAATCACTCTTTTAGTAAATGTTTGCTTAAAGACAGGAAAAAGAAAATATAACAGTTTAAGTAATTAAATTGAATGAAATAATAAAATATACACTTTATATTAATTATTAATTTTTTTAAGGGAGGGCGAAGAAAACTTAACGACTTTAGAATGTTGTGAAGGAAAATTAACGACTTTCATCTATAAGTGAGATAAGTTATTTTGATGCAAAATATTTTTCTTAAAATAGAGTTTTTGGTAATCAAATACAAAAGTAACTTTTGCTAAAATAAAACATTTTGCATGAAAATATCTTTTAGCATGTCAAACGTTTTTTTTTTTTAAAAAAAGATAGGGACTACTGACTGATATAATTCATGTGCACCTCCCTATAGTACATTTTATTTTCTTATTCTCCTCTAAATATTTTTATAAAGTCACCTATCATCTTTTATTTTATTTTATTTACTTTTAGTTTGCCAATTGGAACTTGGGAGGAGGAATTTTTTTTGGTTGTTGGGTTGGGAACAAGTTATCTCAGTATTAATATAATATATAAATTCCTATAATATAATTATCTCGAGATAAATTATCTTAGAATAAGTTCTCCATCATGTATATGGAATAATTTGTTTCATCACTATAAATAATGGGATAAATAAGCCTATGACTATCTAATACTTTCAATCAAATACAAGATAAAATGATCCTGCATTTTATTTCAAGATTATTATACTTTATACCTCATATTCAAAATGACTCCTAATTCTTTAAAGTGAAAAATGATGTAATGGGCATGTCAAAAATTATTTGTACTTGAAAAATCTTGATATTTGAAACTATAGTATTTATTTTCATGTATTATTTCGTCATGGTGTATCTCACTAAATATACATGATCATTGTATTCCTACTTCCACAAGATTAAGGGAGATAATATTGATACGTTTATTACATCACTATTAATTTACGTGTACATTTGAAGTAATATGATAATAATGAAGTCACACAAATAATTGATATAGACGTAACTAATTCCTTCTTTTGGAAACTCAAAATGGTTTAAGTTTCAGTCTATAATAATAAATATTTATTACCGACAAGTTCTCTATAAAATTATGATCACTTTATGATGAAATTTTCATTGGTATGGACAAAGTTTATGTAAAATTCTTTTTCTTTTATAGAAAAAATTGTGTGACACTTAAATTTGTGATAGATTTTTAGTCAAATTTTTTTTTTTTTTTAGTAATATATGCATGAAGGCTCAATAGGCGATTCAAACCTGTAGTACTACGATTCAAATTATGACTTCTTCGTGGCCACTAACATATCCCTTTGAAGACAACTACTTAAATCCATTAGATGACATGGTTTTTAGATGCTTGATCAAACATTCTTTTAGAAGGCTCGAAAAATGACTTTCCTCACCTATAAACCAAACTCAAATTGGATTTTAAAGTATTGGGCCAGGAGACATGATATGTGGGCATTTGGTATGTGATGATGGGTTGTTTCTGTTTGGACCATTATATTTATTGAGGTTATGAGTTCAAACAAAATGGCAACAATTTTAGGTATAGTAAGGTGTAGGGACCATGAATTTGGAGTCTTATAAAGTGATTTGACTCATTTGAATTTATAGTACATTTGATAATTGTGGACATTTCCCTTAAACTATATAGGATGCTTGTGTTTGTCCTACTTTTGAGTAATAACACACCACTCCTATAAACAATTCTTATTTATTATTTTAGCCTCTCATTTACTATCATTTTATTATATATAACTTTGTGGATAACCAAAAAAAAGTACATATATATGTATATCATTTTCAAAGTTTATGTGATAAAACTAAAACTAGGTCTAGGTGAACATGGTATTGAGATTTGAGCATGCATTTAGGGTGTTAATGGTCATTTTATTGGTCAAAGTTAAAGTCTTGATGTCATAATTAAAAGTTTGATTACTGACACTTGAAACAAAACTCCCTCTTTGGAAAACAACATTTGTCTAAGTAAACAACAAGACAGACAACAACTCTGAATAAAAAGACAATTAAGAAAAGAACCCTAAAAAAAGGGGGAATGCAATATTCATGTGAAGTAGAGTCTTGAGGAAGGCATGAACACAAAAAAGCAAAGCAAAAATAATAAAATGAAAAAGTTAAAAAAAGATGGAATAATGATGATTACCAACATGAATATACACAATGCATGTGAGAGAGGATATGTCCATTTGACTAAACAAAGAATTAGATAGTACTTAGTTTCATGTGACAAAGCAATCATGAAGAAGATTACCCAAAGTTTCATTTTTTCGGATATACATTCACATTTCTTTAATAGTAAGTATATACTCCCTCCGTAAACTTTTACTTGTTCAGTTTAGAAAATTAAAAAATAATTTATTCTTATATATTCAAAGGGTGATATGATAAATTATCGTTTTATTTGTTGCTTCTTAAGTGAGGCAAGTCAATACTGGATAAGTAAAAACAAACGGAGAAACTATAGTATTTGGGGAGCCCACCTCTTAATTATTTCATATTGATATTTGTACAAGTACTTGTTGAGCGTGATAGGTAACCAACATTTGAAGAAATAAATGAGTAGTAAACACATTCTTATGAATTATGACTTTGAAGGAGGATTATAGTATATGAGTTTTATTAAAAGGTATGATCCTTTTAAAATAATTTTGGAGAAAATTTTGCATGTCGATTAATTTTTAAATTGAATTTTTGGAGAATTTCTATTAATATGTGTCATCAATGTCTACATTTAAATTGTTTTATGTTGTTTGATTTTCGGAAAACATAGTAAAAGCTTCACTTTTTTTTACATTTCAAACCTAAATGGGCCGTTATTAATCAATGAGAAACAAAACAACAAACAAAGAAAATAAAAGAAATTTATTTTGGGCCCAATTGCAAAGGTTAGAATGTTGTGACATTTAAATTGATGGGCCAAGTCCAATTAAAGGTTACAAAATGGCCATTGTCACAAACACATTTTCGAACTATCCTTCGTTTGGCTGGGAACAAGTTATCTCGAAATAAGTTATCTTGGAATAAGTTATTCCGCCATGTAAATGCTATAATTTATTCCATCACTAAGGTATAATGGTGGGGCAAATAATCTCAGGACGGCCTAATACCTCCAACCAAACGCAGGATAAAATAATACTACAGTTTTATCCCCTAAGATTATTATACCTTATACCTTACGCCAAACGATTGCCAGAAGAACACTAACTATAAAATACAAAAGGTATTAATTAGTGTCATTTTCAAGTCTTTGGGGGAGTTAAAACCTTTTTCTATTATAGTAGTTTCTTTTTCCTTTTCCCAAAAGCTTTTAATTATTCTATAGGGTTAAACACTGGAAAATTCTCTCTCTCTATATATATTATAGACATAGGTAGTCTAAGAGATTTTCCTTCATTCAGTTTTAGTAGGCTAGGTATTCTAATTTCTAATGTTAATTAATGATATAAATGGAAATGATTAACCTCATAGTAATCAATTCAAATAAATAAACAATACTTATTAATTAATATCAGTTACTATAGCTTAGACTTTAAACTACTATATAAAATTCATTAAAATTCAGAACTCTTGTTAGTTTTTTGGCATCAAGGCAAATGAGATGACAATGAGTGAGATTACCAACATGGGTTGAATTGTTTCATTCTTAATCAGCGATTTTAGGTTCGAACTCTAGGTATATGGAGAAAATCTTATTGGAAGCACCACCCCGAATGAGCCCTATAGTTAGTGATTTGAATTTAATTGGTGCTCCAATACAGACTTCACACACTGCTGGGTGGAAAAAAAAACAAGTGAGATTATTGGCATCATGAGCTTAATTTGATCAATTTTATAGTAAAAGGTATATAGATTATTGGTATCATGATCTCGCACTTTATATAGTGGGAAGAAGATAGACGTGAGATCGATGCATAATGAAACACGAACAAATCAACTTAGGGGGTACTGGATATTGTCTTAGCACACAGTACTATTTTATCGATTAACGTTGTAAAGCATCCATATTGCAACATGAAACATATATAAATTAAACCCAAACACTACTTTCTTCTCTTATAAAAAACATACAAAATAACAAAAAGATACAAAGAAAAAGTCGATTTTTCTATATATAGTACGTATATATATATATCCTCAACTTTCTATTTCAGACTTCCATACCACAAGTATACCTAGTCATGTAATAGTGCGTTTCACGTACTAAATCCAACCTTAAAATGTTGGAAATTATTTGTTACATTCCAAAATTATCTTCTTACACTTTGTATACATACTATCCAAAAGATATATAGCACTAAAGCGTAAGAAGATAATATTAGATGGAGTACTACATATATATTATTATTTTATTTTGTAGATTCTATATCTCGTTGATACATAAAACATCAGATGA
>JAJOOR010032972.1:0-24299 GCA_036250505.1 Solanum acaule | reverse complement strand
CATTTGGTTGGGTATGTCATGCATTTGCATCTATATATATATATATATATATATATATATATATATATATTCATGGCATATGATTAATCGAGCATATCATGCATATTTGACTACTATGATGTAAAATGTCAGCCATGGGGGATATTACAGTTTCAGTTTCCGGTGGTATCTCTATTACCCTTTTTATTGCATCTACTTATGATTTCACTTTTCACCTTACATACCAGTAATTTTTCATTTGTACTGATATCTCGTTGCCTGGGGACGGTGCATGTCGTGCTGTAGGTTTAGTTAAATGTCCTGATGTCACGCCTCAGTTCCCACTAAGACGGACAGGCACCAAATGCCCTAAAGTCCCGAGAGGAACAACATGTAACCTGCTTACTATGCATATAATAACTATGACAATCTTAAAGTTGTGACAAGTTCACGTAGGATGCCGCGGTACGAACCAACACAAGTAGACCCAAAACTTATATACAAGACTTGGCCATTGAGGCCATAACTTGTTATGAGACCCAACTATATACATTAGTCTACAAAGCCTCTAAAAGATAGAAAACCTTAGTTTAGGGCGGGACAAGGCCCCGCCTTACCCTTAACTATCATACATCAACAAAATAGGTGCCAAAGACTCGGTAATCCCCGAATCAATCAGGAGCTTCACCAATAGCAACTGAGTACCTGTGCTCCTACTAACGAGGTCTATTGGCTGGAGTACCTATGCCTGCAGCATGAAATGCAGCGTCCCCGTAAGGGTCGTCAGTACGAACAAATGTACTGAATATGTAAGGCAATAACATATGGAAAACAAGGCTCAAATGACATCAATTATCCGTATGTAAGTGCATAGATCAGAATATGACCACCTTTGTTACTCTTGTGGGATCATGTATGTTGCAGTCATTTATTTACATTTCTATGTGTTATGATCTTTATAAGGCATGTGACACGAATGACCAGCTGATCAATGGTAGAAGAGGATGACCCATGTTAGGCAATTTAACCCCTGAGATGTTGTCCTCATAAATACAAAAATTGGGATCAGCCCATGCTAGACTTTTGCCCCTGAGCAACCACCCCTTTTATACCAATTGGGATCGGCCTATGCTAGGCTTTCGCCCCTGAGTTGCCACCCTTCTATACCAATTGGGATCGACCCATGCTAGGTATTAGCCCCTAGGCTGCCACCCATAATTATACAGATTGCTTCACTTAGATTCTTTAATCTTCGAGATTGTTGTTTTGGTGGTCATAATCATTTTTGATATTTGGAACTACAGATCAGTAGTAGAAGACATGAAAATAATACTTCAAGGCAGTAACAATGACATAAGGAGCTATGTAACATCAATGCATTACTTATGAGCTTAAATGACACAATTGGTTTCAATTGACTAAGAGGAGAATTCACCAAGCTTGCTTTTGCGAATACTATTTCTACACTCGCACATAGGAGGATAATTATATAAATGTGGAGTAATGAACATTTAATGAAGTAATTTTGCAAACTAAGGAGAGTGGGGAAATGTTGTTAGCTATTTGGAGATCGTACACTACCACTAAGTTTCCTTTACTAGGAATAGTACTTAGGAAATTCACTTCATTGATATTAACCGCAAGTATCCGATTTCATGCCAAAGAATATGGAGTCGAATAGGCTTACATACCTTGCTGTATAACTCATATATTACAAGGAATTAACCTCCTTCCTTTTAGATTATTAATCGACAAGGAAATAAGTAAAACTAGTATTAGTAGCTAATCAACACATTTGACTTAACCTTACAAAAATGGTAGCCTGGCAGCGGGCCCATAATTTATCCTACCAAGACTGTTGTTCAATTCCTTCTCCTCGAATTACAACTACATACCAATGTGGAGTGAGCAGTAAGCCTACACAACATTCAGTTTGGTGGTGTATCACCATTCCCTCCTATATTTCCATATAAAATATTCACACCTTTCCCCAACATTAACCATGCAGTCCTCACATAACAGCCCAAAATATTCTTTATCATAGCAACCAAATACTGAACTCATCATCCCTTGAGTTCTTAATAACAACACACATGTAATTCTTTATCCAAACTCATGCATAAGGAGGACAAAAAAAAGAGCAGTCACCTTACCTTAATTTATGCAACTTTCCCTTTTAACTTGAAATCTTCAAGAACTTCAACTTCCCTTCACACTAAAACCAAAGAAGAAGAGAAAAATATCTTAATAATCAAGGAAACTGAGCAGTAGCTTGAGTAAACATTCTTCCTTTGTACTTATACTTGAGCATGAATAACATGTTTTCCTAATCATCCATGGGAGAATTAATCTAAATCCATAAGTGTTTTCACTTACCTTGTCTTGCAAAGATGAGGGTTTCTTCAAGAACCCTAGAAGAAATTTAAGGCTGCTGTTTTGATTCTTAAGAGAAAAGAGAGAGTTGGAGTTAATTCTCAATATGTGTGTTAAAAGGAGTGGAAATAGCAGCCAATATTTATCTTATATTGAGCTTTCTTGACCATAAGAATATCCTCTAGAACCTCCTTCTTTTTAGATTCATTTTCAGCCACTAATTGGTCAAGTAGGTGATGCACCTGCTTATGTACATCAAGCTGCTCAAAAGGTCAAAGTAGGTGATTCACCTACTTGCCCTTTTCCTTAGTTGGGCTTCACTTACATTGGGCCTTAGCAGATTTGGCTGCTGGGCTTTAATTCCATTTTCATTTTATTTAACTTAGTTTGGGCCTCAAGTGAGTCCATTAGCATAGGCCCAAATTTGATCCATAAACCTTGGCCTTTTTGAACTAGATCCATAGAGCTCAAGTAGGTGATACACCTACTTAGTCCTTTGGACTGGTCAATAAGTCAAAGTAGGTGATGCACCTACTTGTCACCTACTAGCTTAGTTAAGTCTTAGTAGGTGATGCACCTACTTGGTCCTTTGGGCTGGTCAATAAGTCAAAGCAGGTGATGCACCTACTTGTCACCTACTAGCTTAGTTAATTCAACCAAGCAACTCACTTATTTTATTTCATTTTCTAAATCTTACTTCCTTTTTCTTTAAATTAACACTTCACCTTAAAATTTAAGCTCAAATACAACCTTACTATCTCGGGTTTAAATGTTTTCATCGGAGTTGACTTGGAGTATACATGCTGAACTTGCAAAGAAAACAACACTTCCCAATAAATTTTAAACCAATACTACTCATCTAAGAAATATGGTCCCTCACCTATACCATAAGGCTATGTCAAGTATCACATGAGTAGAACTAGCATATGCATAATACGGGCTGTTACACCTGATCGACTTTGCAATAGGGGTGTTGTCTCAGCTGAAGATTGGTAAGCACCATTCTTCCTAGAGGTATAATTTGCTAATAGATTGTACACTCTTTGAGTTTTGTAAATAGTTGTTGGTGTAGTTGGAGACTTTTCCCAATCAAATGAGTTGTATTATTCGTAGGGACTTGTGCACATACCTTTTTGGGTCTTCTCAGCTTCACTTTGTAGCCTTTTCGGCTTATGTATATTGTTTAAGCTGAAGCCTTGTTGGCTTGCTAGTTCTTTATCATCTAAGTTGGTCTTGCCAGCTCATTTCATTATGTCTTTGATGGGTTGTGTCCTCGCTAGTTAAATTATCTTTGTTCAGCAGGTAGTTATGGCAGCCTTGTCAACCCTCAATATTTCACTTCCTTTATGTATAAGTTGTTCGCTTGATCAAGTGAGGCATTGGGTACCTGTTGCGCCTCCCTAATTTGGGGCGTGACAATTATCCATCTAAAGCAGCATCGAAGGTCTTTCTTAGATCTGTTAGAAATTATTTTTAAAATATTTATAGATCGGGAATTTGTTATGCAACAATTTTAGCATTTTTAGAGTTTTTCTTGACGATTATAGATATTTTACTATATTTTCTAATTGAATCTTTCACTTCAGATTAATATAATTATTTGTAAGTATTGTGCTTTCTATTATTATGTTTATTTGTACATCAATCATGAGTAATTAAACATCTAACTAGGGTTTCTAACATGAATAATGAGACGTTCTTGTAAGCAAAATGTTTTATTTCAAAAGATTATTTTAAAAAATGTATTTGAAAAGCCAATATTAATTAAGAAATATTTGTTGGAGAATTGGTAAACTTGGCAGCCATTCTTTTACACCCTTTGGCCACTTGTCCTCTTCTTGACACTTGTCTTCTTATGACATTTTGCATGAAAACCAATAGACAAGCATCTAAGTGATTGAGTTTCTTATTGGCCTATAAATAGGCACCTTGCATTTATGAAATTAAGATGCAATAATACTCCCTCACGTTTTGCCCCTTTCACTCTTTAAATTTTCTCCTTTTAAGTTAATTAATTTTTCGGCTTTATTACTTTATGTAACAACTTCAGCTAACTTTCCAATAGAAGTTAGTAGTGGAAGGAGTATTAGTTAATATCGGAGATGTGGAAGGAGTGAATAGCAAATAATAAAGGGCCTGGATTAAAAGTAGCTAAATGAAGTCCAACGTATGCGATTAGTCTTGTGGTTATCATATACACGTTGAGGGAAAGAGTGGAGACGTGAAAAGAAATTGGTATCCTACAATTCTCAACTTATTCCTTGCCTCTTCTCTCTTCTTTTCAACTCTGTTCTAATCCTGTCTTCTTCTTCTTTCATTTCGAATTGACATCAAGGAGCTTCATCTATGCTATGTTTATTTAGTTCTGTTTCAATTATGTAATTTAGCTCAGTTTGTTGTTAGTTTCAATTTCAGATAATCGAAAACTATTCCACAAATATTGATCGTGTTCTAGTTTAGTTACTGTTCTATTGACTTTCGAGTTAAATTCATAACAATTGGTATCAGAGTCACTGCTTCCACAACTGTTGTTTGTCACTTATGGCTGAAGGCACTCGAATGCGAAGTATGGACGATAAGTTAGCCCAACATGATGAACTGTTGCTCGAAGTCTGGAATGGACAACAAACTTTGATGGCCACTCAGCATGGAATCCAGGGTACCTTAGAGCTCCTACTAGAGCATATTAATGTCATGGAGCATGGTTAGGCGAGATGTGATTGGATCCTTCCTGTTCCTGTTCAGGATGCTCAACCAGCTCGACCTAATCAGATGCATGTTCCTACCCCTAAATGGGAGCTTCATAGCATCGAAGGATTAAATTGTACGGTATGGGTTCGTAAGTGTGAGCGTTACTTCAATCTCTATAGAATTGATGATGCCCAGAAGGTCGAGGGTACATCCCTTTACTTGAATGGGAATGCAGAGATCTGGTATAATTCCTTGGTATTGAGTAGAGGTCCAGTCACTTGGGGCGAATTAAGGGAGGAAATTTGTGATAGGTTGGAGATGTTCTGATGGAAGATGTGGTAGAAGAGTTTAACAACCTCAACCAAACTGGGGGCATTGAGGAATTTTTACGAAAATTTAAAGATCTAAAGGCTCAAATGATCATGCGAAGCCCAGCACTAAATGAATCACACTTTTTGTCTAGTTTCATTGGAGGCCTTAAAGAGGAGATTACGTTTGTTGTCAAAATGTTCAAGCCTACTACCCTTAGTTTTGCTATTTCGTAGGCTAGAATACAAGAAAAAGCAATCGAGGCTGCATTGAAGAAGAGTAGAGCGCCTTCTAAAACGGTGGGAAATGTCCTTAATGCAAATAACCCTATGTAGCCTAGATCAGGAGCCGAATCAACACCTGCTACTCAGAAACCTATACCTCTTAGACTCAACTCTGAAGTGTATGAACATAGAAAGGCTAATCACCTTTGTTTTAGGTGTGGTGAAAGGTATAGCCTAGGTCATACAAGTAGAATAAAACAATTACAATGTATTTTTGGTGGTTAAGAAGAATTACCTCCGCACTTAGATGATCCGTAGGAGGTGGACGTTGAGGTGGATGTTGATCTTGATGCTGACATACTTGAGGCTCTGTGTCTTAGTGCTATGTCAGGAAATTGTAATGGGGTCAATACCATTCTAGTTGCAGGTTGGGTAAAGAAGAGGGCCCTCTCCATTTAGTCGACTCCGGTAGTACCTACAACTTCATAAATGAGTTAATTGTGGTGGAAACTGGTTATCAGTCTTGTTACGTGCAACCAATCAGAGTAACTGTTACTGATGGCAATTTTGTATATTGCAATTCCAGGTTCCCTCAATTCACTTGGAAAATGGGGAGCAAAACCTTTATGGAAGACCTGTGAATCCTCAAGTTAGGGGGTTGTGATGTTATATTAGGTAATGGTTGGATGAAGAAGTATAACCATACTAAGTTTGACCATGAGAAACAATGTGTGACCATTGGGAGAAAAGGTAACAAGGTGGTTTTAAGGAAAATTCAAGGGTCAGATTAGCATGATTACTGGTAGTACTATGAGTAAACTATTTTCAAAGTGTCAAACCATTATGGCTCATTTGTTCCTTATCCAACCTACTGGTACTGAAGTTATAGAAGAGGTGAATAGTTCAATTCAAGGGGTACTCTCTCATTACACTAATGTGTTTGCTGAATCCAAATCTTTGCCACCTGCAAGATCCCTTGATCATACTATTCCCTTGAAACCAGGCATATCACCAGTATCTCTCAGACTTTACAGATATAACTACTATCAAAAGGAAGAACTGGAGAAACAAGTAGAATAAATGCTCAGTAATGATATCATCCAACACAACCAATCACCTTTTTCTTCACCAGCCTTGTTGGTTAAGAAGAAATATAGAACTTAGAGGTTTTGTGTGGATTATATGGGACTACATGAAATACCCATTAAAGATAAGTACCCTATTCGAATAGTGGATGACTTATTGGATGAATTACAAGGGTCTGTGATATTTTCAAAGGTGGATTTGTGAGTTGGATACCATCAGATCAAGATGAAGCCTGAAGATGTGTTCAAAACTGCATTTTGGACCCATGTGGGTCATTATGAGTTTAAGGTAATGCCCTTTGGGCTCACCAATGTTCCTGCAACCTTCCAGGCACTAATGAATTAGGTATTTCGACCCATACTCAGGAAGTTTGTCATGGTGTTTTTTGATGACATAATAGTGTATAGTAGGTCCCGTGCAGACCATGTAGTTCACCTAAAGGATGTGTTTGAAGTGCTGAGGAAACAATCGTTGTATGCTAAGAGATCTAAATGCTCATTTGGTCAATCACAAGTGGAGTATCTAGGCCATATCATTACTTCTGAAGGGGTGTCTACCGATCCAAGCAAGGTCTGGTCTATGAGTGAGTGGCCTATCCCTACCACCTTACAAACACTTAGAGGTTTTTGAGGGGCTTATATGCTATTATAGAAAGTATGTCTGCAACTATGGCACCATTTGCATGCCACTAACTGATTTATTGAAAAAGGATACTTTAAGGTAGAATGAGGAGGCTGATCAAGCCTTTATAGCTTTGAAACATGCCATGTCCACTGCTCTTGTCTTGGCTTTACCTGATTATACTAGCTTAAGTGGGATCGGTGTTGTTCTTATGCAAGGCAATAGACCCATAGCTTACTTCAATAAAGTTTTGGCTCCTAGACATAGAGGAAAATCCATCTATGAGAAGGAATACATGACACTTCTTAATGATGTAGACAAATGGAGACACTATCTTCAGTATAAGCACTTTGTGGTCAAAACCGACCATCACAGCCTAAAGTATCTCCTTGAGAAAAAAGTTACAACTGCTTTACAATAAAAGGGTCTAACTAAATTGTTGGGTCTAGACTATGAGGTGCAGTACAAAAAGGGTGCTGAGAACAAGGTGGCAGATGCGTTATCTAAGCAGTTTGAGGATAAGGAAGGTAGCATGTTTAATTCCTTAGCTGGTGTGTCATCTATTAGTGATATGGTGCCTACTTGGGTGCAAGAAATTCATAAAAGCTATAAAGATGATCTTGAAGTAACTTCTCTAATATCTGAGTTCTCCGTGGCTCACTAGGGTCCTCATCTATTCCAATATTCTTTTGGTATTCTAGGAATAAAGGGCAAGGTTTATGTGGGCAGCACTGGTGGGTTAAGGCACCAACTGAGCCACCACCTTTCATGACTCACCTGTTGGTGGTCATCCTGGATAGTTAGGGACCTATAAAAGGTTAATACAAGTGTTTTATTGGCTTGGAATGATGCAAATGGAAATACAACATGTGGAGGCCTGTGATGTGTGTCAAAGAAATAAAGATGAGAATGTGCCTTATCCAGGGTTATTACAACCCCTTCCCATTCCTGATCAAGCATGGAGGCATGTAAGCATGGATTTTATAGAAGGATTGCCTAAGTCGAGAGGCAAATAATTTATTCTAGTGGTGGTGGACAGGAGGACCAAGTTTTCTCACTTTATGGCCTTATCCCACCCTTATACAGCCAACACAGTAGCAACCAAATTCTTTAAGCATGTACATACGCTCCATGGGTTGCCCGAGTCCATTGTGTCCGACAGGGACAATGTATTTTTGAGCAATTTCTGGCAGAATTTATTTAGATTACTGGGAACTGAACTTAGTTACACTATAGCACTACATATCACCCTCAAAGTGATGGCCAGACTGAGAGAGTTAATAAGTGCATCCAAAACTACCTCAGATGCATGACCTCTCATAGACCAACTCAGTGGAGGCAGTGGTTGCCTCTTTTCGAATGGTGGTACAACACAAACTTTCACACTGATATTCAATGCACTCCTTTTGAAGCATTGTATGGCTATACACCTCCTCATTTGGCTATTGGCCCTATGCTAGACACCATAGTCCCTGCAGTGGAAGATGTAATCATGATGTAACAACTTCAACAACTCCTCCTGGACAATTTGTTGAAAACTAAAGAGAGAATGAAAATGTATGCAGATCAGAGAAGAATAGAAACAGAGTTCTAGGTGGGTGATTTAGTGTTCCTCAAATTTCAACCCTACATGTAGACTTCATTAGCATTGTGAAGGAACCCCAAGCTTAGTTCCAAGTACTATGGTCCTTTTGCTACTGTTGAGAGGGTAGGACAGGTGGCCTACAAACTGGCTCTTCCGATCGAGTCCAAGGTCCATCTTGTTTTTCACGTATCACTTCTCAAGAAGAAAATTGGCAATAGAGTGGCGGTGCAGACCACTTTTCCTACTACCGGTGAAGATGGCCAGTTTCTTGTAAAGCCTCTCCAAATATTGCAAAGGCAGATGGTTCGTACAAGTAGTGTGGCAGGGGTAAAGGTCTTGGTTCAATGGTCGAATCTTCCTCCTGAAGAAACAACTTGGGAGGACTATACATATTTGAAAGCCAAGTTTCCGGACTTCGACACCCATCTTTGAGGTCAAGGATGTTTTCCATGGGGCAAGGTGTAACAACTTCATTTGACTTTTCAATAGAAGTTAGTAGTGGAAGGAGTATTAGTTAATATAGGAGATGCGGAGTGAATTGCAAAAAAATAAAGGGCCTGGATTAAAAGTAGCTAAATGAAGTTCAACGCCTGAGGTTAGTCGAGAGGTTATCATATACATGTTAAGGGAAAGAGTGGAGACGTGAAAAGAAACTGGTATCCTACAATTCTCAACTTCTTCATTGCCTATTCTCTCTTCTTTTCAACTCCGTTCTAATCCTATCTTCTTCTTCTTTCATTTTTTATTGAGATCAAGGAGATTAATCTATGTTATCTTAATTTAGTTCTGTTTTAATTCTGTAATTTAGCTCAGTTTATTATTAGATTGTTAGTTTCAATTTCAGCTAATCGAAAACTTTTCCATAAATATTGACAGTGTTCTAGTTTAGTTACTGTTTTATTGACTTTCGAGTTAAATTTATAACACTTTATTTCCCCACTAATAACTTGCTGATGTTAATTAATTTGTTGATTCTTGTATCCTCCATTTAAGATAGGGAAGACTTGTTTAATTTTGGGGAAACATTTCACACTGTTGAAATTGTTTCTTAGGACTGTGCCCAACACGACTCAAGTATTAATTTTATGTAATATTATTTATATATCATCGTAGTAATTTTCATCTTATTTTCAGGACTACTATTTTG
This sequence comes from Solanum acaule, assembly GCA_036250505.1. Taxonomy (NCBI): domain Eukaryota; kingdom Viridiplantae; phylum Streptophyta; class Magnoliopsida; order Solanales; family Solanaceae; genus Solanum; species Solanum acaule. The sequence goes on along the minus strand of JAJOOR010032972.1, from coordinate 14,284 downwards.
TTAAATAATAAGATGTATTATTATTGTGAAATTTTAATTATTTCCCCAACAATCTAAGAAACTATTACATATAATATGTGTCCTCAAACTATTGATGATAATAATGTTGGTGCTACCCTGACTGTTACTGTTGAAGTCATTCTGCTAGAGGCTTACGGTAAAGAGAATTAGAGGTATGTAAATATACAAAATTACAAGTCCAATGCTAATAATAAAATCTTCATGGAAAATACACCTCAATGGAAAAGAATATCGAAAAGAAATGACAATCCCGCTAAGCTGAAAATAAATTTGGCTGAAATAGATGATATGATTATTGCGGTCATTTTAGAAATAAACGTTGTGGCCAATGTGAGAAACTGGGTGATAGACTCTAGTGCTACTAAGCACACTTGTATAAACAAAAATGATTTTGTATCATACACCCTAGTTGAAAAAGGAGAAGAAATTATTTATTTTGGTGACTCAAGGACAACTCAAGTTCTTGGAGAAGGAAAAGTTCTTCTCAAACTCACATCTGGTAAAACTTTGGCATTGAGTACTGTATTGCATGTTTCTAATATCCAATTAATTTGATTTCTGTGGGATTATTAGGAAAATGTGGAATGAAGAATTCTTTTGAAGGTAATGAGGTCATATTTACTAAAAATGATATTTTCGTTGGCGAAGAATTTTACAATTATGATTTATTTATGCTTAATATTTGTGATAATTTCAGTGAAGATGTATCTGATTTTGCTTATATGACTGAGCTTATTTCTTTATGGCATGCTAGATTATAATATGTTAAATGTCTCATATATAAAGAGTATGCAGTCTCTTGATCTGATATTTAATTTAGACTCAAATATTTTGATACATGTGAAATATTTAAAAGTGTGGGGGTGCCTGACTAACGTTCTTTTTCCTGAACCTAAAAAGAGAAAAATGAGTTCTAAACAACTAATTGTGTGCTGATTGAATATGTTTAAAATGGTGTTGCATTTAGATTTATTATTTTAAATAATGGCATGGAAAATAGATCAAGTCTTATTGAGAGACAAATTTTCTTTTGTTGAAGTGGATAAATGTGTTTATAACAAAAATGTAGACAATCATTATGTGATAATATTTTTATATGTTGATGACATGCTTATATTTGGTACATGTTTGAATATTGTGAAAAGTACCAAATTATTTTTGTCTACTAATTTTGATATGAAAGTTATATGGAGTGAAGATGGTTTAATATTGTCACAAGAAAATTATGTGGAAAGACTTCTTATATTTTTTTTTGAATATTTTGATGTGACATTTTTAGTCACTCCTTATGATTCTAACTCTAAATTGAAAAAGAATTTGTTGGCTCTATTGCTTAGGCTAAATATGGTCAAATAATTGGAAGTCTATTGCTTTTGATGAATTTTATTAGGTCTGATATTGCCTATGTTGTTTGAGGATTGAGTAGATATACTCATAATCTCAATAATGAGCACTGCTTTGAATAGACTGATGAAATATTTGAGAGGAACCATGAATTATGGTATCATGTATAGTGGATTTTTTTCTACTTTAGAAGGGTATTGAGATGCAACCTGGATCTCTGATTCAGATGAGAAAAAATCCACTAATGAATATGTGTTCACCTTAGGTGTTGGTGCATTATCCTAGAAATCAGCAAAACAAATGAACATTGCTACATCAACTACAGAGTCAGAATTTGTAACTCTGGAGCTGGTTGATTTTGAGGCTGAATGACTAAGAAATTTCTTAGAGAATATCCCTTTAATAAAGGATGAATTGCTAGCTGATCCCTTTAATAAATGATGAATTGCTGATCCCTTTGATAAATGATGAATTATTGATCCCTTTAATAAAGGATGAACTACTGATCCCTTTAATAAAGGATGAACTACTGATCCCTTTGATAAATGATGAATTATTGATCCCTTTAATAAAGGATGAATTGCTGATCCCTTTCATATGGGTAATAACAAGTCGATATTGGCTCTGCACACTTACTGAGAGTTCTTGAACTACAACTAAAAGTGTGGAATGATTTGTTAACTCTTAATGAATTCATAGTCTTTATTAAGGATGATGTATCTAAAGCAGTATACACTTGATGAATTCACCTATATGAGAAGTGGGGTGACCTCTCCTATGAGACTTTGGCCTAGTCTCTAGAGATCTCATGAACACCAGGCACACGCATGGCATATTGACGCAAGACCGCGTCGAACAACAAAATTACTGTGGTCAAAATGTGATTGATAAAGTCTCTGATTTACAATAAGAATTATTGGTTCATAGAAATATTATATTTTACAAATAGTTCTGTAAATTAAATTTTATCGATCTAAGTTTGGTTCATAATCCGAAAGACATCAAACCTATTATATTTTGTCCTGAAAATCCAGCATGTATTTTCACTATAAAATCTGTTGAATAAGTGGGGGATTGTAAGCAAAATGTTTTATTTCAAAAGATTATTTTAGGAAATGTATTTGAAAAGCCAATATTAATTAAGAAATATATGTTGGAGAATTGGTAAACTTGGCAGCCATTCTTTTACACCCTTTGGCCACTTGTCCTCTTCTTGACACTTGTCTTCTTATGGCATTTTGCATGAAAACCAATAGACAAGCATCTAAGTGATTGAGTTTCTTATTGGCCTATAAATAGGTACCTTGCATTTATGAAAGTAAGATGCAGTAATACTCCCTCACGTTTTACCCCTTTCACTTTTTAAATTTTCTCCTTTTAAGTTAATCAATTATTTGGCTTTGTTACTTTATTTCCCCTCTAATAACTTTCTGATGTTAATTAATTTGCTAATTCTTGTATCCTCCTTTAACTTTCTGATGTTAATTAATTTGCTAATTCTTGTATCCTCCTTTTAAGTTAGGGAAGACTTGTTTAATCCTGGGGAAACATTTCACATCGTTGAAATAGTTTTTTAGGACAGTGCCCAACACGATTCAAGTATTAATTTTATGTACTATTATTTATATATCATCATAGTAATTTTCATCTTATTTTCAAGACTACTATTTTGTTAAATAATAAGTTATATTATTATTGTGAAATTTTAACTATTTCCCCAATCGTTCTTAAGATACATAAAATATTATACATGATCAGAAGGTTGTTGATGAATAATTAATTTGCAATACTCTCTATTAGGTTAACAGTTGCAAATATTGATCACACAATCACTCTGAGTGACTTAGGGTTGAATAAATTAATTATTAAGAATCCAAGGCGTTAATCCTTCTCTAATAAATCTCCATAGGAATATGTTAGCTTTACTTAATTTAATATGATCAATAATTGATATCACTTCAATTGTTTGAAAATTTGGTCGAAAAAAGTACGTTTGAATGTTGGAAAGTACTAGACGTTAGAATAAATGATCATCACTCACCAAAAAAATCCAACAAACTGTGTATGATTGCAAGTATCTGAGTAACACTATTGTGACAATTCTCCCGTTTGGACGTTGGACTTAACTAATACTTTTTGGAATAAGACTAAGACTACTTAACATATATGGAAGGATATTATATGAGTTATTTTAATTGCAAAAAGTTCAGATGTTATGTGTTAAAGTCAAGGAAGTTGCGAAATAATACTAGGCAAAAGTAATTGTAAATGTTGTTAAGGAATTCTCTGAAATTTAGGGTCAGATTGTTCACTAATTTTCTCCTAATTTATAAGAAGTTAGAATTCTCATGACCTATTAAATCGAAGTTCAACGAGTCTAATTTTCAACGCATAAAACCGTTTGTCCATACAACTTCAGAATTGAGAGATATGCACTTTTTTGTGAGACTGCCTAAGTAGGCACCTCAAAGTGGTCCCATTAACTCTAACTCGGTGGTCTTTATAAAAGACCACTAACTTCGTTTTTTATCAATCATAAACAACTGAAAACCCTTAAAAATTAATAAACCCACCTTGCAATACTCTTTGGATGCTTAGTCTCAACTCGGATGTTTAACGGAAATTGCTCTACATCGCGAGCTCATAGTTGTGGTATAATTTTCTTGTTGATTTAGATCCCATTTGTTATTGCTGCAATGAGGCAGAGTCTTAAGCTTATTATTTCAGATATTTTGGTTGAGGTAATCTTCTTTTTACAATCCTCTTTCGTAATTCCATGTGCTAGTATCACTTTTATAGATTTTTGAGCCACGTGGTGGCGTTTTTTAAATTGTGGTTGTGGGAAACCCCTTTTTATTATTTGGTTTGACTATTCTTGTTGTGTATTGATGGTTTTAAGGTTCTGTAGGTAATGAGGGGTTGGTGTGATTATTATTTGAGTAATGTACGATTGTTGTTGGATTGAATGGCGTGAAGTACACTAATTATGTTGCCTTAGGACTTGTCTCCCTTTTGAGATGCTGTTGGAATGTCTTCAATGGATTTAGTTGTTGATTATCATTGTTTTTGGCCTCATTTTATGGTTTTGACTTGGCTGGTCATGAGTGTGGCATTAGCGCCTTATTAATAACTTATGGTTCGTTCTTATAGCCTTGTTGATTTTCACGTTGTTGCATTACTTTGGTTGGACAAGCATCATAAAGACACCTTGGGCTTTAGTTGAAAGGTATGTTGAGGCTATTATTTCTCTTCTGACATGATCCTAATGGCCTAAGATTGTTATGACCGGTGTATTATTATTATTTCACGTGTAGCCTTATCCTATTGAGTTGGCTATGACCATATGATGTAATCTCTATCAGTGACACTCCACTCCTTGCTTAGTGGCCTAGAAAATCATGTTATGATTATGTTTTGATTAAATATGATTATTCTTCATTGTTGTGATGTTTTATCGTCTAGCTGCTGCATATGAGCTTGTTTTGGCCTTAGCAGACACTGACATTGCAGGATTCTTGAGCATACATATTGATTTAGATACCAAACCTAAGGGCCAGATAGACTGAGCCTACTGCCGGGTAGATCGAGCCTACTGGCCGAGTAGGCTGTACTTATGGGGCAACATATATGCATTGTATGATAGAGCCTCATATTTGCGTTGATTCATGGAGTATGTACATTCAGACAGTTTAGATCATATTGCCATCGGGATGCAGGTAAGGAGGTTATTATCGGTATTTAGCGACTGTTTGCGCTCATTAGAACTATAGGGATCGTGTGCTGTTTGTACCTGCCGGGCTTATGGGGCCAGGTCAGGTTATTGCTTGTTATGTGCTTATATTTTATTGTTATAGGAAGATAATGTATCATACTTGTGTTTCACCCCTATCTTTTTCATTTAATACTTATACTCTAGTTTGAGTTTCTAGTTTACCTTACATATTCTATACATTATTTTGTACTGACCCCCTTGTTTGAGGATGCTAAATTCATGCCGACAGGTCCTGAGCGACAACAAGACAGACATGCCGAGTAACACAACCACCGATCCAGCAGTATGGTTGACTCCTTCTTCCAGGGGTTGCCAGGGTCCCAAAGGCTTGCTTGTTTTTCTTTTTAAAGATTTTGGGTTGGCCAGGGCCCTGTCCCGTCCAAGTGTTATATTTGTAGAGGCTTGTAGACTAGTGTGTCAGGTTGTATGACTACGTTATTTTCCATATTGTCCTTGCGTTCTTGTTGGTTGATGATTGATACTTGCTTGACATATTATCACATACATACCTATTTTTAGTTTCTGTATAGAGATCATGGTGGCTATGACGGCCCACGTAACGTTTATGGTTTCCTACATACCATGGTGGCCTTGACGACCCAAACAGGCTTATGTGCTAGTTGGTTATTGCTTTATATAAGCAGTTGAGAGTAGCTATTTTCTTTGTAGGACTTTTGATAGGGGACTTGCCGGTCGAGGGCTTATTTTTAAGATGAGATATACTTGTATGTTGTCTTGACTGTGTGTGGCTGCCATGCACCATTAGCAAGCGGTTCAGCAGGTCCGGCTCAGGCCTATGTTTTGGCATCAGGTGTCAGTTGCGCCCTCAAGTTTTTGGGTGTGACAAGCTATCATAATAAAGGGAAAATAACTCTAATCTTTACAATAATGAGGAAACATATTTAAATCACACACAAATATTGCATTAGGTACAAAGTCAGTCTGTTAAACAATCTTACATAATATGTTTTTATAATGATTAAAGTAAACATATCTTCTTAAGTGATAAGTAGGCATTTTGTTGACTTACTAATTCTCTAAACATGAGTTATTATCCTAATATCTATATTTTCAATTGGTTTTCTATGATAAAGGTTTTTTGTGCAGGCATTTGAGAAAATATTAATAATCATGAATTTTAAGATTAAAAAAAGGCAAAGAAATGAAGATAAATACGAAGGTCCAAGAGCTGAAGAAAGTAGAGTGAACTGAGAGCGTTGTGTGGACCACACAAGTGGCACACAAAGAAGACAAACTATGAGATGGTGTCACATAGTTGTGCCCCAACTGTGCAGACCACACAATATAGTGTGTGATGATTTGGGATGTATTTACACATTTAAATATCATAATTTACCCATATATTATCTTAGTTCTGAGTATAATCATATGAATATCCTTGTATTTATTGATGTTGATTATATGTTGTGATGAACTAATAGACATGATAAGGTTGATTTCAAGCCTAAAAAAGGCAAAAAAATGAAGATCACTATGATGAATTAGAATACATAGTGAAGTAATCCGAGCTTAAATGGAGTAAAAACAGCTATAGAAAGGACCATGAAATGAGCCTCGCGCCGCACTTATCCAGAAACTAAACTTCAGAGATTCAACAAAAGAATAATTCACCCATTTGCCATGTTTACTACATTGAGATTAGTTACGATTTAATTCACTAATTGGATTCTTAGCCTCGTACCATTCTTTGTGGGATTTGACCCCAACTATTAGTTGGATATTTTTATTGATGACGACCGCTCACTCTTTCAATTGGTTTTGAAGAGTGATTTAAGTGGTATCATGGTTCCATCTACAACCCATAGATCTTGCTTGTGGATTTTAGTAGCTACAAAATTTTCAACTTCTCATGGACTAATCCAGACTTAGATCTTCTAGGATTTAAAATATCTCCCCTTTGGAAACATTCATCCTCGAATAGAGTATAAATAAGTTGAAAAGAGTAGGGAAAGGAATGCAATCCCAAGGTTCAAAGCTAACCACTGAAAACTGGGGGAGTGACTGGCTTCGAATTGAAACATGAAGACTCCAATAATTTTGTTGACATGCATGCATACTAAGACATGTGAGATAACTGAAAGACATGAATCTGAAAAGAGTACTATAGTGGAACTATTACCTCATATTGAAATTGAATCAAAAGGAAAGATGTGCGGATACTTGGCCATCATATATGCTTCTAAAGTATCTCCCTCAACTAACTGATTCCTCCAAAGAGCTTTCACTGAAGTAACTTATTCCTTCTTCCTCAACTTACGAACTTGATGGTCGAGAATATCGATTTGGACCTTTTCATAATAGATACTATCCTTTACATCAACACTCTCTAATGGTACAACTACTGTCAAATCACATATATACTTCTTCAATAAGGGAATATAAAACACAAGTGTATAAATGTTAACTCTTCCAGGAAATCAAACTAAAAAGCCACATTATCAAAATACCTCAAAATCTGATAAGGATTGACTAACGGGGACTGAGTTTCCCTTTCTTACCAAACCTTATCACCCCTTTCATGGATGAAAATTTAGATATACCAACTCATCAATAGCAAACTCAAGATTTGTTCTCCTCATATTTGCATAAGACTTTTTTCTTCTCTGAGTTGTTCTCAACCTATCTCTAGTAAGTTGAAGTCTTTCCATGGCTTCATGAATTGATTCAGGTCTTAGCAAATCCACTTCACCAACCTCAAACTGCCCTATAGGTTATCTACACGTTCTACCATAAAGCGCCACAAATGTGGACATTTGGATGCTTGAGTGGTAACTGTTATTATAAGAAAATTAAATGCGAGGAGAACGATCATACCAATTACCATTAAAGTCAATCATGCAAGCCCTCAACATATTCTCCATAAAGTCTGAATAAGTGTTTTAATAGGCGGGAGTGTGAGACGGGGCATTTTACTTAGCATAGGGTGAGACCTAAGTATCAAGACATGGGGTGTAAGCCCTATGTATCTTTAGAATTTTAATTTCCAATATAGTATACTATTATAATAACACAAACTTATAAAAATACATAATAGTTTAAAATAAATACAAACATGATTAATGAAACTCATAGAAAATAAAACTTCTAAAATGATTATACAAGTATAAATAGTCCAATATCTGAACTTTATAATAATAAAAGAGTCATTATTTCTAAAAATATATTATTATCATACTATACAATTTATCCCCTAAAAGAAAATAATCAATAAAACTTACTAGTATTATGATAAAAACATCACTCCATCGTGAATAAAAATAAAATGACTTTCAAATAACTAAATAAAATATGATAATTTTGAGGAATATCACAAAAATATTAAGACCAATGATAAGTGATAAAGTAAAATTTTGCTATGTATTTTTAAAAAAGAAATGTTACGTAATATATAATCACCCTCACAATGTTACCAAATAGTAAAGATGTGATACTACATGTCACGTCCCGCCACTTCGCAGTCGAATGTTGCGTTCGAATAGGGGCGGAAGGGTCTAGAGTTATGGAGAGGTTTGCGGAGAACTCTAGAACCCTTTAGAAGGCTAGAGAATTCCTTAGAATTCTATAGAATAAAGTAGATATTTTCCAAGAAAGCCTTAGAATTCTCTAGAGTGTGTAGAGAATTCTAGAGAGGGGCTTTTGTGTAAATAAGTTTAGGGACATAGAAAGTAATTTAAAATTGCACTTTAGTCCCTAGGAGTTAGTATAAATAGGTGGTGCCATTCATTTGCAAGGAAACCATCCAAGCTTGAAGCATCCAACAACTTGTAAAGCTTTCTTATAAGCAATATAAGCCTTCTTCCAAAATTCTCTAAGTCTTCCTTTTCATTCTCTTAGCGATCCAAGTCTTAAAGGGCTTACTTGAGCTTACAAGATCGTGAAAGATTCGTGAGTAAATTGTCAAGTGCCGCACAGAGCTTTAGTAAGACTCTAAGTCCGTGATATATAGCTTGTCATTTGATTTACTCTCAATCTTCTTATTTATATAGATTAAAAACTATTATGTATCATTCATTTATTCAAGAATTATGAGGGTCAATAATATTAACTAAGGAATAAAACAATAATTTGTGTAAAATCTATTAGGCGAGTCTCGAGCGTTGGACCTTTAGCGTGCCTAGGACGTACAGTCGGGTGCGTAGGGCGTAAGTCTTATAGAACTAAGACCCACACTTGAGTCTTGAGGCATTTTTCCAGATCCCTAAGGCGAGTTCCAACTCTTTCAAAACACTGGTATGAATAGTCCGTTCGACCTGACCATCTGTCTACTGGTTAAAAATGTCCTAAGCTTAACCTGGGTACGAATACCTTTCTGAAATGATGTCCAACACTGAGATGTGAACTAAGTATCCCTATCTAAGATGATGGAGAAGGGAACCCATACAATTTCACTAACTTTTTGATGTAAAGTCTAGCATAATCCTTAGCCAATTAAGAAGTCTTAACCGAAAGAAAATGTGTTGACTTTGTCATCTGATCTACTACCACCCATAGAATCATGTTATCTACCTATGTGAGGATACTGTGATATAGTCCACATTTAAATCCTCTCACTTCCAAATGGGAATGTTTATATCCCAAGTCATACCTTCTAGTTTCTAATGTTCATTTTTAACTAGTTGGAAATTTGGATTCTTAGCCACAAATTCTGCAATATCCTTCTTCATACCATTCCACCAATATACTTACAATAGATCACAATATATTTTAGTGTCTCCTAGGAGAATAGAGTATTGATAACGCTGAGCTTATGATGGAATCTGCTGCCTTAACCCATAAACATCTGGGACATATAGACGATTCTGATAACAAATCTCACTATCTCCCTCTTTAGAGAAAGCCTTTATAGTATTTTAAGCATTTTCCCCTTAAATGCAACTAAGGTCGGCTTATCATCTTGCTCCACTTTGACCTCCATCACAAGAGATGATTCTAAACCATTCGAAACAATAACTCCAGTACTATCTGTAGAATCCACAAGGTGAACTCCCAAACGAGTAAGCATGTGAACATCATGAACTAACTCTTTCTTATCTTTTAGTATGTGAGCAACACTGTTCATAGACGACCTAATGAGAGCATCAGCCATTACATTGTCTATACCTGAATGGTATAGAACTTTCATGTCATAAATTATAAATCGCCAATAGAAGCACTAGTGCATACCAAAGCACTTTAAGGAATTTCAGCATCTATGGTGAATCAGAGCCCTGCTGAGTGAGATTGTCTATCACCTATTAAACACAACTCATGTAATGTTGAAGTGCTTTTCAATTTTGACTCATGGAAGACCAAGCTTGAATTTTTACCACCCTTTTCAATAAGCCAATCACAAAAAATCCTTCACCATTTTCAATATTCATCTCCCCCAAACGCTATACACCTTCTAACTCCCAACCTTTTTGTCAGGACCCAAAAATGGACGTAATTGCACTTGTCTATTCCCACAAAGACAAGTCAGCCTCAACCCAACGAAACAAAAGAAAATATAGAAAATACAAAACAAGAACAAGATAAAGTTGAAAACTTATTCATTCTATTAAAATCCCTAAAATTTGGTTGTCACGTGTACGAACCACTATATACATAAAGTGCGGAATTAAGAAATAAGTACTAGTCTCAGTCATTGTTTCGCAAATAGAACAAATCTTAAGGAAAAATAAAAAGAGGTCATGTCACAGCTACCTCACAAGTCCTTCAACGAGCCTTAAAAAGGGAGAAAAAGAGCAATAATGTTAAATCGACTCGGTACCTACACAAGTGTAGAATCAAGCAGTGAGTAACAATGACATGGTACCAATAAGCAACCTAAAAAACAAGGCATCTAGCTAGAACCGAACCTCCACAACTTACAACGTGCACGAAAATCATCCCAGCCTAACACTTCTACATTATACGGCTCACAAGGCCCAATAACCACAGTTCAATAGTCACAAATGAACAATCAAATGAATCAGGTAAGTCAACATTGATGATTCAGAGATTTGGACTCATTTAGGGCTTTGTTTATATAGATTTAGTGTCCTCAAATGCTTTTTTTGTGCCATAAACTGATGTTAAATCCTCAGTTTTCAGGTATATGGGTTAAGGAACAAAGCAAGGACACTAACAGGCAAAAAGGAACAAAACAAACTAAAGAAATGCAGAAAGGGAAGCTTGGTGATCGCCAAGAGCACTTGGCGAATCACTGAGTGGCTATATTTACCGCCTAAAGTTCCAGTGTGTCAACCCTGAGGGAAGAAACCAAGTCGGCGACAAAAAGGAGCAGTTGGCGAATCACCGAGTAGTTCCGCGATGCCAAGAGAGATCGCCAAAAGTTACAAAACTTGAGGATGCTTAGTGCCAATGCAAAAAGGCGATGGAAGAGGTCAAAGGGCGGCTCACCGAGTGGTTCGGTGAACCCGACTTACTTCGCCAAACGACCCTTTGTGGCTTATTTTTGGTGACTATAGATTAGATTTTGAATGTTTTTTAGCTTGTTTTTAGAAGTTGGACAGAGGAGAATTATTCGAATTCAGTTTAGAACACTTTTCTCGGTAGTTTTCTTTTATAGTTTTAAAGAATTTTAGAAGTTCAATTTGGAGATTTTAGAAGTGGGTTTGGAATATTCTACAAATTGAAGCATTTTAAAGACTAGATCACTCTTACCGAGTTGATAGCTAATTGATTCGGTAATCGTTTTTACTCTTTAATGATATTTGGCTAAAACCCCAATTCTTGGGGTGTGATCATGTGATTATGGGTTGAATTAGTTTATGAGTATTGTTAATTACTAGTTTAAATGCTATTTTGAAGTGAGTTTAATTTATGAATTGTAGTTGCAAATGCTGTTTTAATTTTGTGTTCTTGGCTTGCTCGAGAGAGAGGTTTTAGAGAAAGCTATCTCCCTTATAGTCTAGCCTACTCACTAATTTTTACTTGTTTACTAGTAGTTTCAATTACCCATATATTGAAATTTGCCTATAATCGATCACGTCCCAAGAATCCCTCTCCTTATTATTATTTCTATGTTTTTGTGACTGCTTGTAGTTGATAATTAAAACCAAAACCTCCATCTGACATTCCTGTCACCCCTTTAATTTGATTATTGTCTTTTTTCAATAATTTCTATTCATATGGCTGATTAGACCACGTTTGCACTTCCTAATTGAATTTAAAACATGTACCTCTCCCTATGGGATTCAACCCCAACTCATTTGTTGGGTTTTATACTGATTTAGGATCGTTGACACCTAATATTGGATGAGGTGTGCTTGAAATATTTAATCAAAATGGCGCCGCTGCCGGGGAGTGCTGTTGTTTGAAATTGTTTTGGTGCAGTTGAATGGTGTTCTTTTCAGTTATAGTTGAATCTACTTATTTTTGCTTTGGTTTTGTGGTTCTTCTGTAAAACAGAGGAGGAGATGAGCATTAACGCAAGTAATGGTAGCTAAGTGGGCCACCAAGATGATGTCGAAAACCTCAATGATGTCATTGACCCAAACATCAATGACCAAGTCTAAATGGGTGGTGTTGGGGCCATTCGTTTACCTCCAGCTGAAGGAAACACAGTTTTTCACACCACAAGCACCATGCTCCAGCTCCTACAATTGAAAGGATTATTTGGGGGGATGGCTCATGAGGATCCCCATGAGCATATCAGAAATTTTGTTGATGTATGTGGACCATTCACATTTAAGAACATATCACAAGAATCGGTCTGTTTGAGGTTGTTCCAATTTTCTCTGATGGGCGAGGCAAGCAAGTGGTTGGCAGAGTTGCCAAGAGATTCCATCACTTCTTGGATGGAGCTAATCATAGTATTCAAAGTGAGATTTTTCCCTCCATCAAAGATGATGACTCTTAGGGATAACATCCAAAGTTTCAAAGACTTGGAAGGTGAACCGATCGATGAGACGTGGCTAAGGTTTAAGAAGTTGTTGCTACAATGCCCAACTCATGAATTGCCCAACAATCTACTGCTGCAATACTTCTATAGGAGTCTTGACTCGGTGAACAAAGGAGTTGCTGATCAACTTGTTCCCGGTGGTATAATGCAACAACTCTATGAAGTAACTTCCCAACTCCTTGATTGCATGACCAAGATCAACAGGGCATGGTACACTCGTGAGGAAAAAGTCTCTCCTCTCAACTTTAGAATGAAAAAGGAGCAAATTGAAAAAGATCAAGAGAGAGACCAAAACATGGCAAAGATGATGACCCAACTGGATAGCTTGTCTAAAAATGTCATGGGTGTTGGTATGAAGAGTGTTAATGCTGTGGGTGTTGGAGGACTAAACCCCGATGAAGCCCAATTGAAGTGCAGTACAATGAGGAAGTGAACTTCTTAGCAAATCAAGGAGGAGGTTATCGTTCTAACTACCCAAGATCGGGTGGAAATCAGGGTTGGAATAGAGATGAATGCTGGCGAGACCCTGATAGATATTGGCAAAGTTGAAATGGAATGGAAAAGCAGCAATCTCAACAAGAAAACTTCAAGAAATGAGAGAGGAACAAAGAAAAAAATCAAGAGGAAGTAGTTCAAACAATCCAATCATTATTGTAGTACTATTTTAAGTAGGCATGAAAACATTTCCCATTTTGAATGATGATGTATTAGTATTGAACATCAAATTTTGCTTTTGTTTTTGGTTTTTGGTTTTTGGTTGTAGTTTGACCTTATGTGAGGCCTGTTTTACAATCGATTATGTCTATTAAAGGCCTTCTATTTTACAAATGGTATTATGTTTATTCAATTTATCCCTTATTTGTTGTAATATAGACACTACTATATCAACTACTTTATCCGAAAAGATTCATGATATTGATATACAAAATTTCTCATATTACATATGACAACCAAAAGAGAGTTTCAACTCCTATCAGTACTCACTAGTCACTACTCACATACGTTATGGCAATTCAATTAGTTCAATACTTGAATGAACCCTACTTTGAAATAGGTTGTTGATGAACAAGGCAACAACACAAATCAAAATACACAAAATGACCTTCCAATCAAACGTACACCATTTCAACTTTCTTCGTTTGGACCTCTTCTCTACTGTCAAATTATCAATCAGAACTTGTTGCTCATTGATTTGAATCTATCTCCTCCAAACTTCATCTTCCAACTCTTTGATTTTGTTC
>JAJOOR010032971.1:0-25475 GCA_036250505.1 Solanum acaule | reverse complement strand
CCCCCCCCCCCCCCCCCCGCCATTTATCTTCTTTTTTCACAGTAGTTGTTTTGCCACTTCAGCAAAACATCTATGGTACAATGTAAGAGACCTATCTTATTTGGGAGTTAGGTATTATCACTCCCTCTTTTAAAATTCCTAGCCATTTTAACTGAAGGAAAATATACCCCAATAATTATGCACGCACCCCTAGTACTACACAATCTTTTTAGATCTTTTTTTTTTTTACTCCATATTTCATTGCTTAATTTTGATGATTTTTTGTTGTTATCCTCCAATATGTATATATATGTGCTAATTTAGAACTCAATTTGCTAATTTGTTCGAATAGAGAAATCACTTGAAGAAGAGTTCTACCAATCCTTATGGTTCGACCCCGACTTCATAAGTTGCGTAATTGTGTTACATATGACCGACCGTCTATGCTTTGAAATATGAGACATAGTTCAGCATTTATAAAAAAAGGTGTCATTGCCGCGGATTGGTTAACGATAATCTTTTGTTGATTTTTAAATTTGAACTTGTGTGCATTTTGTGTTCTTGTTATTTTTTATTTGTGTTGTTGCTTGCCAAAACACGACAAGATGAATCAAGTGGATGACGAATAAATTGTTGGTGATGCGGGGTCGCAAATGAATTCACTGAAAATGTAGCACCCATGGAGATAGGTGTAGTCGAAGCAATTTGCCTACCATCGGAGGTAGGAGATGTCGTATTTCACGTGACAAGTCCAATGCTTCATTTGCTACAAATGAAGGGGTTATTCGGAGGCAAAGTGGTTTCAAAATGGGGAGTATAAGTCAAGAATTGGTTCGATTGATATTGTTTCCTTTCTCATTGATTGGAGACTCTACCTCATGGCTTGGATAGTTACCCCGAGGATCAATCACCACTTGGGTGGAGCTGAAGGTTGCTTTTCTTAAGAGGTGTTTTTCCTTTTCTCTTGAAGTTGAGTTGAGAGATGAAATCACAAACTATCAGCAAAATAGAGAAGAACCCCTTCATGAAGTTTGGTTGAGATTTAAACAAAGGGTTTTTAGGTGGCCAAGGCATGATTTATCTAAGGTTGTTTTGTTATATTATTTCTTTCGGTCTTTGAGTAGTCGAAACAAAGAGATTCTCAATGGTTTGCAAGGTGGATAAATTATGGATCATTCATTTAATAGAGCAAAGTGTTTACTCTAAAGGGTTGTTCGTACAAACCATAATAGGTAGGAAAGGTGAGCCGACGGGACGACATGCATCACCTTTGCTAAAATGTTTGAGGAGAAAGAAAGGTGTTAATATGGGGAATCCATACTGAGACTTAGAAACATGTAAAACCGAGGTTTATTTCCTCAAATAAGTGGTGTCAAGCAATGAAGAAATCTATACAGGGAGTTCAGTCTCTTAATCCCCAAGAGTAAAGTACAAATCCTGGAGAGATGAGAGATGGAACCAAGGTTGGAACAAAAGAAAGTTTCAAAAAGAAAAGGAGTAAGACTTACTGGTAAAAGCTAACATGGAAAGAATAATGGAACTAGTCATGGAGAAGATAATTTCTACAAATGAAGGAGTAAAGGAGTTGAAGCACAACCTTGTACTGCTTAGGCAAGCTGTAGAATCACATGCTCTCTCAATTGAACACCTAGAGAAAAGGATGAATCAACTCTCATCTCATATGCAGACAGTACGAGCCTATATATCTTGCCTAAGAAAATTGATGAAGAACTGAAGAAAGTCACCTTAGGAATGAAGAAAAATGAGTCCTGGCTAAGAAATCTTTGCATAAGGGTCCTGGCTAGTCATTGTTCATCACTCAAGAATATTCAAAGGAAATGCCTATTATCAAAAGTTCTCAATGATGTTAAGCTCAGTCAATATCCATGTCCCATACACAAATGAATATGTTTCCACACCAAGTAATGCTCAATTCATGAAGACTTTGTGTGAACCCTTGTGTCGACATGACAACATGGTGATAGAGGTTACCAATTATTGCAATGCCATTCTTATAGAATAGGCAATGAGATTGAACAATGAATGTCGGCAATTTGAAATCCCATATCAAATTGGAAAAAAAGGGAGTTGATAGGTGCATTGTGTGATGAAAGAATAAAATTTTAACATTACACACTCGTCAGCATATATTAGGTGTCACATTAGGCCATTTTCGCTATCTTGAATGAAGTTACTAATGGGTGACCGGTCAATTAAAGAAATTGTGGGAATCATTCATGATGTGTTATTGTGGGAATTACTCATGATGTGTTGGTGATTCTCAATCATATTTCTATTTGTGGTGGATTTTGCGATACTGGATGTGGAAAGCGAGCGGGAAGCGTCGATTGTTTTGGCAAGACCATTCCTTTTCACTAGGAAATACCTTTTAAATATACAAAGAAAAGACTTGAACTAGGTATTGCGTGGGGAAAAGGTGAGGCTCGATGTGCATCAAGCTATGAAGCAGCCTATCGAATTGGCAAGAGTTTCTCGAATAGACACTGTCATTAGAACTGATGAGTGGAACATCGAAAAGTATCTTGTAGAAGAACCATTACAAGCAGACCTCTTGAATCATTTAGGCACTTATATAGAAGAGTTTGATGAAGCATTCAACATATTAGCGAGAATGGGTACTTAGTCTTACAACCCAAAGAAGTTTTACTTGGACTTTAAAAATAGACAGAACCTTCATTCCAAACCATCAATAATTGAGCCTCCAAATTGAGTTGAACCCCTTCCCACACATCTTCAGTATGCTTTCCTCGGAGAGAATAAAGCATTGTATGTGATAGTTTCTGTTAGGTTAAATGAAGATCGAGTCGAGGCGTTGTTGATGGTTTTAAAAAAGTATGTTAAGACCCTGGGGTGGACCATCACAGACATTATTGGGATTTCATCATGTATTTTCACACACAAAATGACCCTCCAAGAAGGAAATTCTTCATCAATTGAACATCAACGTCGTCTCAACACACAAGTACAACAAATTGTCAAGAAAGAGATAATAAAGTTATTAGATGCATGAGTGATTTAGAGCCCGTTTGTACTGGCTTAAAAAAGTAGTTGTTAAGTCAAAAATAAAAAGTGAAACTGAAATGACTTTTAAGTAAAAAAATAATAAGTAGAGGGAGACCTAATTTTGGTTTTGACTTATTTTAAGTCATTTTAAACTTAGTTTAAGTCACTTTTGACCATGCCAAACACTTCCTAACTTTAATAAGTCATTTTTGTCTTATTTTAAGTTATTTTTTATATTTGTCAAACACTTCCAGAAGTCAAAAACTAACTTAAATGTAAGTTTGACAAACTTTTAAGCCAATCTAAACACCCTCTTACTCAATTTTGCATAGTACATGGGTGAGCCAAGTGCAATGTGTTCCAAAAAAAAGGGAGGAATTAGTACGGTTCCCAATGATAAAGATGCTTTGGTATATTTTCAAGTGATGACGAAATGGTAAGTGTACATGGATTATAGAGTGTTGAATACTAGCACTACAAAAGATCATTTCCTTGTGCCTTTTATGGATCTAATGTTGGACAGACTCGCCGGCAAGGATTATTATAGTTACCGGGGTTACAATAAAATATCCATAGCCCCAAAAGATCAAGAAAATGCAACATTCACATGATCCTGTGGAACATTTACATTCAACTAAATGCCTTTTGTCTTATGCAATCCCCCCGCCATATTCCCATGGTGTATGATGTCCATTTTCTCAAATATGATGGAAGATACAATGAACGTGTTTATGGATGACTCTTTAGTTGTAGGAGATATTTTAGGAATGTTTGACCCATTTGGCGGCTGTCCTAAAGAGCTATGAGGAAACCAACTTGGCACTTAACTGGGGAAAGTGTAACTTCATGGCGAACGTTTGGATTTTGTTGGGTCACAAGATCTCTGAGAAGTTAATTGAGGTTTATCAAAAAACCGTGGACGTGATAGAAAAATCGCCTCCACCAATAATTGTCAAGGAAGTGAGAAGCTTCCTGGGCTATGCTAGATTAAATCGAAGATTCATCATCATTTTTTCCAAAATTGCACATCCCTTGTTTCTATTGTTATAAAAAGAAACAAAGTTCATAATTGATATATCTTTTGTTTTCAGGATTTCACTTGTATCAAGGTTAAGCTCACCTTAGCCCTATTAATCATAGTGCCCGATTGGTCTAAGCCTATTGAGTTGATGTTTGACACAAGTGGAGTTGATTTAGGAGCAGCTCTTGGGCAGCGAAAGGATAAAATATTCTATCCAATTAATTATGCAAGTAAGGCTCTCAATGTGGCCCAAATTAAATACATGGTAACGGAGCAAGAGTTTATAGCGGTGGTGTTCGCATTTGAAAATTCTCGGTCATACTTGTTGGGAACTAAGGTGATTGTACACAGAGATCATGCTGACCTTCGTTACTTAATAACAAAGAAAGATGTCAAACCATAATTGATGAAATGGGTACTTCTCCTGTAAGAGTTTGATTTTGAAGTAAATGATCGAAGAGGATGTGGAATGATCATCTTTCAAGGTTGGAAGAAGAAGGGACACAAAAAAAGGGTGTAGAATGATCACTTCCAGGATGAGCGCATTGTTGTTGCCTCTCATGATTTAATTCCATGGTTTTCTAATGTTGCGAATTTCATAAAAAATAATATCATGTTTAGAGACCTCAATTCGCACCAACAAAATAAATTTCTCTTCGAAGCTAAGAAATTATTCTGGGAAAAGTCATACCTATTTAAGGTATGTACTAATGGTGTCATTTTTCGATGTGTCCCCGGAATAGAAATGATACCAATTTTAGAGGCTTGTTACTTATCTCATTACAGAGGACACGATGGAGGAACCTGAACAACAACAAAAGTGTTAGAATATGGATTTTATGGCCCACACTATATCAGGATGTTCATAACGTTGTGAAGAACTCTGATCAATGTCAAAGAAAATTGGCTTATATAAGTGTAATGAGGTACCACTCAGTTCTATCCTTGAAGTGGAACTTTATGATGTTTGTAAAGAAAAAAGATAAGCTGCAGAAGAACTCTGATCTTCTTATTGCTAGAATGGAAATAAATATACACGATGGTCTAACTATTTCCTAAGCTAACTCCACAAAATTGGGAGATAATGCTAAGCCTAAACACTATTAGAGACCTAGTCAAATTAGAAGAGCAGCAGAAAACTATTGGAAAAACTCAACAGTAACTAATGACTAATAAAATAGTAGTTAGCTAATTCTATCTAACAACTATACAAAGCAACTTATGCGCTGATACGCACCCCTTAAGGTAGGCAGTGTGCAACAACGCCTAGCTTGAACACGTGTGTGTCAAAGGCTGATTTGGAAAGGGTCTTGGTTAAAGTATCTGCTAGTTGGTCTGCGTATTGTATATGGACAACTTGAACTTGATTGCGCACAAAAATGGAAATCCACCGCAATGTGTTTCATGCGACTGTGAAAAACAGGATTCGCACATAAATACGACGCACCAACAATGTGACAATTGATAGTTGGGACTTTTGGAAGTTTAAGTTGCAGTTCTGTGAGAAGATTTGTTACCCAGTTTGTTTCCGCAAGGGCACTTCAACTGCCCGACATTCAGCTTCAATGGAAAAACGAGCAATAGTTTTAAGGGTATTTTTGTATTTTCCTATGCATCTAATACATATACTATGTTGTTTTGACATTTATTTTAAGTCATATCACTACCCATCCACCCTTAAACTTCCCCAACTCCCTCATTAACTCAAATGTCCAAATCTCATCCACATTCATCCCATTTGATTCTCTCTCAAATTTAAGAAGAAGAAGCTAGGGTTTCCAAATCAAGACTCCCAAGAATTTTATTCTTCTTTTCTAAAAATTTCATAATTCAAGTCATTTTGATTTATAGATTGAAATTTAACCAAAAAGTAACGATATATATATTTAGATCTATTATTATTATTATTATTTCATATATATTGAAAAGTTGAAAGGAAAGGAAAGGTTCAGATTTTGGAACTGAGGCAGTGACTACGAGTCCTATCTAAGAACCGTAGGAAGTCCTATAGGCCGTCAAAGGGAAGTCATAAGGTTGAGTTAAATTTTTGGAAAAATTGAAGTTTCTGAAGTTTGACCACGAATAGCAAAGAGGAGCCGTAGGAGTTTGGACGATCAGTATGTGGCATTTGTAGAACTGATCTAGACTTTGTGAAATTTTTTATGTAAGTTAACTACTACGGATGGGGTCTACAGACCGTAGAAAGTTTGACGACTTGTATAATGATCTCGTGAAAGTAAGGTGAGTTATGGGTTTATGAAGTTGGTTTCTACGGTTGACCAGTACGAATAGTAGATGTCCTACGTAAGTCCAGACCGTAGAAGCCATCTCACAGTTTTTTTAAAGGGTATTTGGGTCTTTTTCTATGCATTTAATATCTATACTATGTCATTTTGACCCTGTTTCTAAGACCCTTAACTACCATTCAACCCCTAAATCTACCCAGGCACTCTCATTCCCTCAAATTCCCAAATCCTATCCAAATTCATCCCCTCCAAATCCTCTCAAGCTTTAAGGGAGAAATCTAGGGTTCAACCTTCAGGTTTCATTTTTCCTCCATTTTGTTTGGGATTATATCATCAAGGTATGTCAGAATTCAAAAATGGATTTCATTCATCCACTGGGTCCCAAAAGATCTCAATTCTCCAAATTCAATTTCATCAAAATTGATTAGCTTTTCATCCAATTATGCATGGGTCTTAATTGTTATGATTCAATTGTTTGATTTAAGTCTTCTTATAAATAATTTGAATATAAATATTTATCTAATGTAAAGTATCAGTGGACTATTTGATCATCCTTGCTTCAACACATAAAAAAAATAGTTCATGTCATGTATCACTAACTTTTTAAATGTTTGCAGGTTGTTGCACCGTCTGAATTTATTTTTTCAGTTTATAAAGCTAGACTAAGATACATTGTTTGTCTTGAGCAAAAATATGTAATTGTGGGAGAGTTCAACTTGACGAGATACCTTATTCACATGCAATTGTTGTTTTAAAGAGAAATAATGGTACAAATATGCATCCCTACTGCTCTAATTACTACAAACCGAATGTATTAGAAA
The DNA here is from genome assembly GCA_036250505.1 of Solanum acaule. Taxonomy (NCBI): domain Eukaryota; kingdom Viridiplantae; phylum Streptophyta; class Magnoliopsida; order Solanales; family Solanaceae; genus Solanum; species Solanum acaule. The sequence continues at coordinate 18,384 of JAJOOR010032971.1, read as the reverse complement.
ACACATATGAAGTTTCAATGATTCCAACGCCAAACAAGAAAGATTGATCGATTTTGAAAAATATTTTAAATCAAACTGTGTTGTAACCTATATACAAAAAGATTCTTGGACGATCAAGGAATCGAAGGAAAGAAACCCAGCTGAAAAGATAACAACCAACACTATTATGGACGTTGTGGACAAGAATGTCATAATCGACGAACTTGTCCCAAAGAGAAGTAAGACATTTTTTTAGAATACATTCATGTTCCTGTGGAATAATTTTTCATTTATAGATTTTCCACTATTATAATAATTTACACTACATTGTACTGTAAGCTTATGAATTTATGATACAACAAATTGGAGTGTTACTATTCAATATAAAGAGGGCATCTTACATAAATATCACTACTTTAGATCCTAATTACTAGAATTTCTGATAGCTTGTAATATTACATTTTATACCATTTTTTGGCCCCGCGATACATGTATCATTAATGGCGAGATACATCTATCCAATTGCTTTTAGAGTTGAAATACACAATTTATTAATTTGAATTAAAGGGGGTGTAACTTTTTTCCTTAATTAAAGGATTAATTGTTGATTAAATAATACCCCAACAGATTTACAGGATCCTTGAAGATCAATTATAATAAGTTTTTCTAAAATAAAAAAATCATAAACCCAAGTAATTTTGTTATTGTACTCTTCATCTTGTTCACCGGTTCCTTCTTTTGTATCTGAAAGTTTAGAGTTTTTCTTCCAAATGATCAAGCACAGTATTGTTGAGGCATTTCCTTACAATTTTCCTCCTGAATCCTACGCCAACTTCTAAAAGGTGGATGATGCTTCTCGCCATTAATGTTACATGTATCTCAAACTTGTATCTTCCAACCTAATTTGTGAAAGTTTATACAATTGAACTTTAGAGAAATATGAACTATATCTCTGATACATGTATCATTATGTATCTCAGCTTTAAAAACTGTTGGATACATGTATTTCGCCATTAATGATACATTTATGTCAAGTATGTATCTCACAGCCTAATTGGTAAGAATTTATTCTATCGAACTTTAGAGAGATACGAACTTTAGAGAAATATGTATCTAGTATTAATTTGATGTATCAAATATCAATTTTATATGTTATATCCAAAAATATGTATCTTGAGTACATCGTAAGAAGATGCATATTTCCAAGAACATATATCTCGTCATCCTTCTTCTTCTAGTCAAATTTATTGCTCATCTTCAGTTATTGGTAATACAAAACTATCATGTATCGATTAGCTATATTGAAGCCAAAGAGATGATCGACAACGGTTTTTGCATTGTATATATCCTTGTAGACGACGAAAGTGATTCCATGTGTATCCTTAGTTTTGCCAATACAAATATGCCTTATAGCACTGTACTTGCCGAAGATATTGTATATCTCCTCGCTCATGATATTGAACAAAAGGCTTCAAACGTATAGTACCCAGTTAACCTCTGGCGGTAGCCGGGTATTTCCCTTTCAGAGACTTAATTTCGACATCGTTTCTCTGGAATAAGAGAGAAAAAGTTTAGCCTCTTTTACATAATAGTTTCACTGGAAGATGAGCAAGAATAAGTTTTTATATTAAGAGGATGAAGGAAGGGAGAGAAATGGTGGAGGACGTGAGGGATTAAAGATATTGTTGGAGTAGGGGATTGACAAAGGAAAACAGTTGATGAGAGAGAAAAATTATTAATTGCAATTGGACCATTAATTTTGGTGGTTAAATGTAAATATAATTAATCAATCCTAGTTTTAATGTATTTGTATATTTGTGTATCTAATTATATCTTGTAAAATATATGATATAAAATACTATAAATATTAATATATGTAATTGTTTAAAAGTAGAGGTAAATTTAGTATATATGGTAGGGTTGTATGTCTAGTTAGGTAGTTTTCCCATATAAGAATTTATTTTACTTTGTGCTAGTTGTATTTGATAAAAAAAAACTGTTCACACTATTAGAAGATGAAATTTTGTGTATCAGGTATATTATATTATATCTTCTATCAAATACACTATTCAAAAATATATCGTTTTGTTTTGGCAAATAATGTATCTGATACACCTTTTTTTTTAAATTAAAGAGTAGGAACAAGGCCCATAGTATAAACAAAAACTCAGTATACATGGTCAGGCCCAATAGTGGCCTGACCCAAATCTGGAGATAGGTAGCAGAGACAAAATGGAAATTAAGCGGATGATAATAATTGAACCGACACAAACACAATCAAGAAAAATGGGAAGTGTTGCAATGTCTAGCTATGGATGGAGCTCCAATTGACTTCTCCTTGAGGAAGCGGAAGCAGATGTTCCTCTATTCATGAAACCCTTACCAAATACTAAGGTACCAACTGTTGCAGATCTTTGCTATCAACCGATACAATCATTCAAGTAACCCCAGGTGAGTAAATAGATGAATTGCATCACAGATCCAATAAAACACTTCACCTTTAATCTTTCTAACTTTGCAACTTTCAGCCTTGATTTAGCCATAGAGGAACGACAGAAGATTGGACATTCGATGTTGTGAAAGAACTAGTCTGCCTCCCACCAACTAAGTAATCTCATATCAGATACCTCTAACTTGTATTTCCGTCCCTTGTTTAGAAAATGATGGACTAAACTCTACCATTCGAGCTTTAGGCTAAGGAAAAAGAAACCACTAATTAAGTATTAACATTAGTACCTTTCAACTCACAAATAAATGTTTTGCAAATCAAAAAAGTCATTTGGCGCATCTGAGCCAATTCCATTATGATGAGGAACCAACTGAACCTCATTCTAAAACATTAAATATCCATACCTATCTTCAATGGGTTGATTCCCAAAGGGATTAATTCCGCCATTAAAAGCATAAGTACTTCAACTGAAAATTAATTCGACCACTGTTTAAAGAGAAAGACATTGTGACTGAAACCAGACAAGCTTGATTTTAGTGACATACTATTTGAACCATTAAGTCCTGGTTTAGTACCAATTTAACACCTTAAAAAGCTCTTACCAGGTGCAGGTACTGTCAACCAATTGAAATTTCTTCTGACTTACAAAGATATCAAACAACTTACTCACTAACTACCACACTTGTAGAACAGCTTCCTCAAAATGAAGAATTGCTCACTTGTATCTCATTGTTGAATACTTGAAAGATTCTGACTATTAAAAGGTATGGTTGTTGAAAAGTCTGTCTAATTCTCATTATAGGAGTATTGCATTCATCAAGAACAATTATTTTCTTTCCTACACTTGGAACTTCCTGAAATGAGTTGGATCGAAAAGTACCTGCAAAACTAAAAACTAGGTTAGCCAAGAAATTAGCAAGAGTATTTCCCTCCCTTTAGGAGTGTTGTACTTTTACTCAATGACACTTCTGATCCTTATTATGGAATAAACCTCCATTGAAACACTCCATGGAATCTCCCAAACACCATTAATAATGTTCACCATTGCGAAGGAATCAATTTCCACAATAATGTTGGTAAGCTGCTTGTCTAAGTAGTATTGGAGACCTTCTCTTATAGCCCTAGCTTCAGCCACTAGATTAGTTGAATCTGCAATCTGAAAACCTTTAGCTCCTACTAAAATTCCTTCATGGTTCCTCAAACAAAAGGCAACAGAACTGGAACCTGGGTTTCCTCTTGAAGCACCATCAGTATTATATTTCAACCAACCAATAGGAGGAGCAATCCAGCTAACTACTATGCTATAATGAACAAGCCTGATATTTTCCAGTGCAACTACCATCAATGTCCAAGTATTAGGAAAGTTCAAATAATTGAATTTTAGCCTAATAAACTTGTGAATGGTATCATTAATATCTCATATAACCTTATTTCTAGAATATGAACCACCATAAAGCACAGTATTTATCCTATTCCAAATAGACCAAACAATAATATTAGGCATTGCTTGATAAACCATTCTCAATCTGACATTGCCTTAAACATCTCACCATTTCTTCATAGTTTGCTTGACTTGTACCCAAGGACCTAGTATACCAGCAACCCTAGCATAGTGACTCCAAATAAAGGATGCCACTTCACCTGTTAAAAATAAATGCTCAATTGTCTCCCTCATAGAGATGCTACAATACTTAACTAGATGTGAAATATTAGAGTTCCATGAGGACATGATAGCAGCCATAGGAACTCTATTTGTCTAGTCCCTCCAACCAAAAAATGAAATTTTAAAATGAAGTCCCTTCACCCACAACTTTGTAAAATCATCATTAGGGATAGACCTACTTCTAAGAGCTGCCCATGCAGATTTAATTGTGAACTTTTTAGCACTTGATTTTGTCCACAAAGGTTTATCTATTTCCTCATAAAGCTTGATGTTTCCCGTAGTCAATCTAATGTGCTCAACAATATTACTAGGCATAACATTCTACTTAAGTTCATAATCCTATCCATCTTCTTTAAAAATATATCAATATCAGTCAATGAATGACACTCTTGTATTCAGTATGTTGGAGATATAAAGGACCTAGATTTGTCCCATTATCAAAACAAACACTAGAAGATATTCCTTTAGGTTCCCACCACAAGTTTTGTTCAATAGTGTATATGTTCTCCAACATATGCTTCTACACTTGTGAACCACCTTTCCATTTCATAATTGTAGGTATTTTCTTCTAGCAATACTTATTCCACATGAAGTCTAGCCATAGTGACCTTTGAGTTCTAAATTTCCACCAAAGTTTAGCAAACATAGCTTGAGAAACATCACTCATTGATCTAAAACCCAAACCCCCTTCAATATTTTGTAACAGACCTTATCATAAGAAGCCCAGTGCTTACTCCTACCAGTACTGTTCTTACTCCAAAATAATTTGGCAAAAATTCAATGAAGATCCTTCAAAACACACTTGGGAGGGGCTATGGAAGATAGTACATAAATAGGAATGCTCTACAATACACTAGTAATTAAAACATTCTTACCCCCAAAGGATAACATATTTTCTTTCCAAGCTTGAAATTTGTCCTTCACCCTTTTATAAGATCTACATATTGCTCCATCCTAATTCTAGCATAAGTAATAGGACAACCAATATATCTGAAAGGAAAATGACCCCTAGATATTCCTATGCAATCTTCTACCACTCTTTCCAAATCTACAGCAACACTCTAATGAATAAAGAATGAGATTTTTCTTTATTAACTTTTTGACCTGATTAAGCTTCATAATCCTGCAAAATTGATACAATGTTCTTCAACGAAGATTTGTCGACATAAGCAAAGATAATAGTGTCATCGGCATACGTAAGATGATTAATTTTTGCACTCCACTTTGGTAGACCAAAACCAACAAACAACATATCATCAAACAAAGCCCTAGATAAAGCATCTGCTAAGAGAATAAATAGAGTAGGAGAAATTGGGTCTCCTTGTTTGCCCCTCTAGTAGAATGAAAGAAGCCTTGGGATTGACCATTAACTCAAAAATCAAAAAATATATTAAAGAACCCCATTTTCTTTAGAACTTTCATTAGAAAAAACCAAGAGACATGTCATAAGCTTTTGTAACGCCCCTCAAAATGAAATAGGATAAAGTAGAGCCTCACATGGGTTTTATGCATTAATAACTTGTTAAAATAATGAAGAATAGCCTTTATAGTCAGTTGTAAAGAGTTTGGGAAGTCAAACGTCAAAGAGACGTTCAAGACATTTGAAAACTAGTTGTTTGCGTGCTAGCGTGTTCTAGTGTGTCTTGCACGTTTTTATGTGTTGTTTGGAGTCTAAAATCAGTGGAGGTGACCCTAGTGTCTTAATAATGTTTTTAGGGTCAAAATGTTCGAATACGACGCCCCGGGGCCACCCAAAGGGGCCCCGAGGAAGACCCCAACCCTTGGCCGAGCAAGCTGCCAAGGCAGCTCGAAAATGCTCATGGTGGGAGCAAGAGGTTTATTTCCTTTGGCATACCTAGGTTGCCCTATGGTCATGCTAAGAAGAATAAGGTACATTTCATAGTTTTAACATAGAAGATTCAAGACAAGTTACAGTTGTGGAACGAAAAGCTTTTGATTTTTGGGGGTAAAATAGTTCTATTAAATAGTGTGCTTCAGAACATCCCTACTTATCGTTTATGTGTCCTTAACCCCCAAAGTGTGTAATACATGATATTCATAGAATGTTTGCTAAATTCATGTGGAACTTCAAAGAGGAGGGAAGATCAACCCACTGGATAGCATGGAAGGATATCGATATGCCTAAAGAATAAGGAGGATTAGGATTTAGGTCTTTATTTGACCTCTCTAATGCTTTATTTGCCAAGTTATGGTGGAAATTTAGAACAACTAATACAATGTGGTCTAACTATATGTGGAATAAATATTGTAAAAGGCACATGCCACAAACAGTAGAATGGAGAGGTGGATCTCAAGTATGGAAGAATATGCTATTGGCAAGGGACTACTTTGATCAGGAGATATGGTGGAAACCAAAGGAAGGACATGCTAGTGTATGGTATGATAATTGGACTCAATTGGGAGCCCTACACTATCACATGAATCATAATCATGATCATAGTCAGGTGGAATTTGTTAATTAGCTTTTTAATGAGGATGGATGGGATCAAACAATATTACAACATAATCTTGATGAGGAAACTAATAGTCATGTTAATAGAATCTTGGGAACTCTAACTCCTTCACAAGAAAGGTACAAACCTTGGTGGATGTTGATTTAACGTTTCAAGCACACCTCATCCAATTCTAGGTGCCAACGATCGTTAGTCAGTATAGAACCAACAAAGAGTTGGGGTCAAACCCACAGAGCGGTACGTGTTCAAATTCAAGTGTGAAGTACAAATGCGGTATAACTAGTTATAGGAATAGAAATTATCGAAAAAGACATGTAAACAAGTCTAAAGGGGGTGACACGAATGTCAGATTGGGGGTTTTGGTTTGCAATTTTTAGCTACAACGCAATCAAACAATAATGAAACAACAATATAGAGAGGAATTCTCGGGATATGATCGATTATAGGCAAATTTCACTATATGGGTCATTGAAACTACTAATAAATAGCTAAATATCAGTGAGTAGGCTAGACTATGAATGAAATAGTTTTCTCTCGAACAACTATCACGTTTCAAGTGATTTCTTTCAAACATCAACAAGCTTAGCAATTAAGAACAACCCACAACCTTAATACATCCTCTCTCTCTCGAGCAAGATGGGTAGGATTAGATTTAAGATTCATTCTCTCGAGTTGAACCCATATCAACCCAATACCTACAAACCATTAATCAAGAGCTTTGGTCCCAAAACCTCTCTCTCAAGCAAGCTAAGAACTCAAAGTTAGAATTGCATTTGCAACTATAATTCATAGATTAAAACACAGCTAATGATTAAACCCACTTCAATATAGCATTTAAATTAGCAATTAACAATACCCATAAGCTAATTTAACCCATAATCACATGATCACACCCCAAGAATTGGGGTTTTAGCTAAACATCATAAAAATATAAAAACAATTACCAACTTGATTAGCCATCAGTTGGGTAATAGTCTCCAAGCTTTTACAATGTTTTTCAAAGGTTAAATTCAAAATCCCACTTGTAAATCTTCAAGTTTGAGCCTCCAAAAAGCTTACAAGTCTACAATGGAACTCTAAAACTCCAAAAAGAACTCTCCTTAATGATAGCAAGATACTAAATTTATAGTTCAAAATTCAATTTATAGTTGTCCAAAATTTTGCCTGAAAAGCCATTAGGCGAGATAAGCCGGGCTCGCCGAGTGGTTCGGCAATCCACCCTTTGCTCTCTTCCATCACCATTTTGCATTGATTCTCAGCATCCCCCAAGTCATGTAACTTTGGGCGATCCATTTTGTCATCGCGGAACCGATTGGCGATTCGCCAACTGCCCATTTTTGTCGCCGACTTGGTTTCTTCCCTCAGGGCGGCTGGCACATTGGAACTTTAGGCGGTCTGAAGAGCTACTCGACGATTTGCCAAGTGGTCTTAGCGATCACCAAGATCGCTTTTCTTCACTTCTTCAGCTTGATGCTCCTTTTTGCATGTTAGTGTCCTTACCTTGCTCCTTAGCTCACATACTTGAAAATCAAGGCTTTAACATCAGTTTATAGCACAAATTAGGAATTTGAGGACACTAAAACTATCAAAACAAAGCCCTAAATAAGTCGAAATCTCTGACTCATCAGATATCACGACCCAGGGGTACCCCCTAGATGTAACATGGCGTATAGAATCCCGAAGGACTCCATACAAGCCACTTAGTCCTCATAACATAAGCAATATAACAATAATAGTAAAAACACAATTCAAGTCTAAAATTTTCATAAACGAAAGCGAAAGTCTAGACACTAAGTCTCAATAGAGCCATCTATTACAATATTTGAATGAAATAGGGCCTATCCCATACAACATGTCCAAAAAGGGAAAGTACATGAAAGGAACTACAACATAGGAAAAAGTCATCCTTGAACCATGAGGACTCACCAACAAGCTCGGAAGATACTCAAGTCCAAGCTCTAGCCACTAGAATAATCACCTCGACAACCGGACCCTACACTTGGGGAAAATGTAGGCAAAGTAGGCGTTAGTACAAAAATGCACTAAGTATGATAGTCATGCATAAAAACATTGAAGACATGCAAAAAGGGACATTTTTTTTTTAATGCATGCAATTTACCAAGTTTAAATATCATCATGAAGATAGTGGAAAAGCATAAGTCATAAACATAGATCATCATAACATAAGAGAAATACTTCATAAATAACCTCAAAGTATATTTGTGCAATGCATGGATAAGACCCCATAAATCTCACCCATGCTAAGTAAACCTCATTAGGCCAACATTCATATTCATCACCTTTAAGACCTTGAAAGAAACTCATATAAAAGCTTCTTGAGTAACCATAGTTCATAAGTCATAGTCTTGTTCTTGTTCTTGTTCTTGTTCTTGTTCTTGTTCTTGTTCTTGTGGGAATAAGCCTTAACCGACATGAGACCATGTGAGCTATGCATGATCCCCTGGTGTTACCCACACCGAAAAGGGGTGTCCTACTTGCCTAAGGTAGAACCATACTCTTAGCTTAGGTGGATCCACTAGCTAAATATCCTACGAGGGCACATAGTTTATGGGACAAGGAGATTGCTTCTAGAAACCTAGACTCAACTAGTGTAAAAGGTCTCCATCTCATGAGACATGCTTTGGGAACCCGGACTCAACTAGTGTAAAAGGTCCTATTGGGAAGCCGGACTCAACTAGTGTAAAAGCTTCCATCTCATATTCAATATCCACTCGGTGCTAAGCATTTATTCCCACGGAATACATATTAAGTCATAACTTGATTCATTAAGATATCTCATTAGATCATGTGTGAGAATAACCTTTCACCGTCCATGTCTACATATAGACTCAATAGGTGAGAAAGCCTTTCAACCTTAGAATCTTCATATTGTGAGAAAACCTTTCACATCATATCATATTCATGCATAAGTTTGTATATGATAATACCCTTTCAACAACACAACAACTACATCATAATCATAGACATTTCACTCTCAAAGTGTTCTTAAAACACATACATAAACTTCATAAAACATGCATAATATCATTATTTTCCCTTTTAAGGGTCAAAGCTCATATCAAATCAACACATCTAGAATTCACTACATTAGACATGGATATCAACATAATTCAAGTAACCCAATCACTACATGCATAATCCTTTAACATTCTTATTTCATCAACAAACCCACATCACAAGATCATAATTGGGAAATATGGGGATTTCATGGTTTCTTGGGGATTACAACATAAAAATCATAAGTAATCATCAATTCATACATAATATAACGTAATTCAAGCATTAGAATTATTTTTGAAAGGAGCCCACGACTTTGGAATCAAACCCTAGCTTTTGGGGATTTCTATCTTTGAAATTGGGATTTTGAAGGGGCTCCATGGATGAAGAGCTACCATACCTTAACAACAAATCCCTATGAATTTGATGTGAAAACCCTAGTTTCTTCAACCCTAGCTCCAACTTCCTTCTTCTTCTTCTTTGAGTTTTCTAGGGAGAGAATTTTTTTGGTGAGGATGAAGTTTTGGGAATTGATTTGGGTTTTAAGAATAATGAGTTGAATGACTTAATTTAGGGGTCTAAAATCCTTATATAGGTGGTCTAAATTAGGCTAAAACAACATCACTTAATATTAATTAAAACCCCAAAGTGCCCCTCATAGCAACACAAGGAGTCACAAAAGATAGACTTGCTCCTGGATCTAGCAAAGCATATTCATCAAAAGTAAAGACTTTGATCATACCAGTGACAACATCTGGCGAATTATCTTGCTCTTGGCGACTGGTGATAGTATACAAACGATTTTCTCCTCCACCTTTCCCTGAAGTAGCTTATCTAGGTGCAGCTATCCCTGGTGGAGCCACTGAAGAAGATTGGGCTCTATTGCCCCCATTGCCATTACCTTGCCTATATTTAGGGAACTCTCTCATGAAGTGACCATTCTAACCACACTTGAAGCAACAAGTGAAGCCATCACGACATACTTTTGAGTGGTTCCTACCACACCTAGCATATGCAGGAGTCCCATTACCTTCTTGTGCCACACTACCCTGAGATTGTGTAGGTCTAGCTCTGAAATTCTGCAAACTCTGATTCTTGAACTCACCTTTGTTGCTTGGTGCAGGTGCACTAGCAGATGATGGAGCAGGTCCATTTGGATTTTCTTGGAAGGATGAACGGTTTGCATTACTCTTCTACTTCCCGAACTCATTTCATGTTGTCTTAGCCTTCTTGTTTCGAAACTCTTCCCTGTCTCTTAACTTGTATTCCTCAACCTGTTGCACATGAATCATCAGCCTTGCTATGTCTATGTCCCTTATCAACATCGCAGCCTTACCCTCTTTTCTTGACAAACGAGACAACCCAAACACAAATAAACTCATCCTACTCCTCATATCAGCAACCATCTCCGTATCATAATGGGAAAGTTGAGTGAACTTGAGGTTGTACTCATGTACACTCATGGATTCCTGCTTAAGAGTGAGGAATTCTCTTACCGTTGCCTCTCTTAGTTCACGGGGAAAGAAATGCCCTAAGAAGGCCCCCTTGAACACATCCCAGCTCACAATTGGAGCACCTTCAACTCTACTCTTCTTCCATTAGTCATACCACACTCTAGCAACACCCTTCAGTTGGTATGCAGCTAGTTCCATTCGCTCAACATCAACAACATGCATAACCTCAAAAACATTATGTAGCTTTTCCACAAAGTTTTCCAGATCCTCGATGAAACTTGAACCGGTGAAACCTGGAGGATTCATCCTTAAGAACTCATGAATTATGGATGTATCAGCCACATCTTGTCGATCCCTTCTCTACTGGCCAGCTTGGTTGGCCACCACTTGACTCAACATCCGGATAGCATCCCGGAACTCAGCATTAGTGACCTCTCCTTAGGGTTGCACTTTTGGTGCATTGAGGACCCCTTTATCCTGAGGATCACCATTCCTCCTAGCAGGACGATCTCAGACATCTCTTCGTGGAAGCATAATCTGAAAGATACACGCAAGCACGAATTACAAAGAAACTTTATAGAGTTGAACTCTATCGCAGAAAAAGAGTGTGAAAGAAGTGAGATAGTTCGGAAATGTCGTGGCCTCTTAATTATAGATGTGGCGCACTTCACATCGATAACAAGGACTCTACAGACACGGCTTCATAGACACCCTAGGACTCTTGAACTTTGTCTTCTGATACCAATTTTGTCACGCCCCGAGCCTACACCCAGGGCGCGACTGGCACTTGAGAACCATTGATGGCCCTAAGTGAACCATTGGCCTGGCTCAACTCTCAGCGGAAGACTTACTTAACATAGAATAATGTCAAAAGATAAACTCAAATAATAAACTCGAAATGTTTTAAAGGAAACATTCAACTGGCCAAAGAGGCAATTCAAGTCTCAACATAAACAACTGAAAATGAAAAGACTCATGAACTATTGTCTGTCTATCTATCTATGAAACCTCTAATACTATGAAGGATGTCGGGACAAGACCCCCGATCATCCTGACATAACTGAAAATAAATAAAGGATCCTCCGGAAGCAAGGAGGCTCATCAAATAACTCTAGAACTCAACTAGATCAACGGAGCGCTGGTTGATTATCTTGTTTACATATATCTACATCATAAAAGATGTAGGACAAATGGCGTCAGTACATGGAATTTACGAGCATGCAAGGGGAAATCTAAACATGACATAAACTTGAAAGTGGAACTGAAGAAACAACTTACCTCGTCTCACCTCAACTCATTTCAATATAAAAGCAATAACAATAATGCAAATATAAAGAAAGGCTTTTAAAACAGTAGATAGCAACTCAATGTATTGAAAAATACAATATAACTCAGTTTGTATGTAAAAATACAAAATACACTCTGTTTGGGAGATTCTCTAACCGATAACCATCACTATGAGCTATGTGATGATACAGCGTCTCGCCCACGCTGCCAGAACTGTCCTATACCTTGTTGGGGTATAGAACTCCTCAACTAAGTGGATCCACTAGTCTATACTAATTAAAAATCAATAAAGGAATCATCTAAAAAGTATGACCCTTTCTACCCACGTTGGCTACATAGTTTATAGGGGCTGTGAGTTGTTAGAACTCCCCCCATATTTGTGCTCAATACTACTCCCAAAATATAACTTAGCTCATTTGTTTTAAAGAAAACATTTCCTCTTCCTCAACTTTGAGATTATTACTCAAAATATTTCTCTTAAAAGAGATAGTACTCAAAACTGCTCATGAACTCTTTTGGAAATCGGTGTTTCCTCTTATCTTAAATGTAAAAACATTTACTCTTGGGAATACTTAGTTCCCATATATCATTTTAAAGAAAATGAACTCAACTCTACTGTTCATCAAACTCAAATGCTCAAGTCTTAAAACAAGTTTTAAAAAGGTTTGCAAAAGACTTCTCAAAAGATTTGGAAGAACTCTCAAGACTTGACTCTTAGCTCTACCTTGAATTTGAATTGTGAATTGTGAATTCAAGGCTATGATTCATGTTATGAATGATTTCTAGATGTTTAGAAGTACTTTAGAGTAGTTAGAATCGATAGGAGTAAAGGTATCCTTTTAAAGAACTCACACGGGCAAAACAACGGAAAAGGGGTGGGAGTAGGTGACCCTGGCGCACTGAGTGGCGCAGGACGCAAGCCCCTATTCTACAGACACCCTCTAATGGCGCGTTGGTGGGGCGGCGCGCCAGCTCTTGCCCAGAAAACCCCGATGAATTTCTTTCTCGTTTTCTGACCCTAACTCGCCTAGAATCGAATGGTTTCTTCCCTAATCACTTAGATTCAAATACCCGACCAAAGTACACGATAATATTCTCAAAACAACTCTCAAATTACCAACATTCAACTCAAGAACTCAGCAAAACCCCAACAATCAAGATTACGAATGGAATTTCAAGGAACTCATCAAGAACTCTAATCCTTCAACTTTGAGAACGAAATTTCATTAAAATAGCATGATTGGTGTGTGGGTGAATGAATCCAACACTGTGAGAACTCTTATACCTCTTAGGGATCAAACCCTTGGCGGAAAAACCTTCAATCCGCAAGAAATTTCGATGAACGCCTTTAATCTTCCCTCCTTTCTCCTATTTTCTCTTCTTGAACTCTTTTATAAAATCCTAAGCGTAGATTAGGATTGTAAAACTGAACTAAATCAGTTTAGACCCCTAAAACCTTACTAAAAATGGATTAATCTAATTAGGTAAGAAAAAGACCAAAATACCCCTCATATTTTCGAGTAACTTTCTTTAACTGGACAGTCTGACTTCAAATGGTCATATCTCCCTCATACGAGCTCGAAATTTAGAAAACTCGGTGGCGTTGGAAAGAGGATTCCAAGACCTTTCATTTGATATCTTATGAGCCACCTAACTATTCTTTACTGAAAGTTATGGTCATTTGAAATTGACCCAAAACTTACAACTTAAGCATAACTTGTAAAATTTCAGATTTGGCTCTTTCCAAATTAGTTATTTCTATTTTTAGCTCTTTCTAAGGCGGGATGTTACAATCACCCTATATTTATAAGATTAAGTGAAATTTCAAATAATCAAAATTGTTGTTAATGATACAATGTTAAAATCATGTATTAATAATAAATTAATGTATCAATGAATGTAGAAATGTATCGGTAATTGTAACTGATACAAGAGTACATATTAAAGAAAGTATAAAACATGTGTAAATTTAAGTATCAAGAGAAGGGAGAATATATGAACAATTCAAACTGATACAAGAATTATTCAATTAGAAGATAAACTTATTGTAGCAATATTAACTAATTGTTACAAGGAATGGAGCAATATATCAATCAAGTTTATATGATAGAAGTGTATATTTGATACACTCTAATAAATCATGTATCAATACTAAATGAATTGTAAACAATGAATGAAGCAATGTATCATAAACATAATCTCTACAACTTTCTGTTCGGGGGCAGAAAATTGTTCTTCAACCTCAACAGCAACTACATTAATGAGATCATTGTTGGCAATATCCATTGCAATGGGAGAACTTGGTTGTTCAGAAAATTGATCAGTAATGGTGAAGGAGCAACATGGCCTTCTTGATCAGAATCTTCCACGGTATTTGAAATCGATGTGTCTGCAATATTTTTCATGAAGCAAAATAGATCTATAAGACAAATATAACTTAATAAATACAAAAAACTTGATAAGTAAATTACTACCTTTTCATCTTGATTATTTTACTACCGAGCAGCTTTCAACAACTCAATGTGGTTTAATTTGATTAAAACCTCAAGATCCTCAATTTTTTTGTCAACCTAATCAAAATATATTAAAAAGATTAACTACAAATAGATAGATATGAAATAAAAATGGTGAGAAATACTTACGTATTGCTTCATATACTCCTTTACTTCTTCAATGTCTAAATTGGCATAATGTTTTTTTGGATCAGATGAGGCAGCAGGAACATCAGATACATTACTCGCTGGAGTCAGTGGTGAATCTTAAATTGAAAATGATTGTTTTGGTGGAACAGGCTATTGTTCTAGTTGTTTCACTTCATGCACCTTCGATTTGGATAGATACACATTCTTTCTTCTCTAGGTGAGGGTGTAGAAAATGTACTAGAAATGCGTCTGAATCTCCTTAACTACTGCTCCGGAGGTTTTGTAGCAAAGTCTTCAAATTCGGGAAGCCCCTTGTGATTGCACTTGCTTGGGCTTGGCAGCCAATGTGAAAGGTTCAGAAGGTGAAACACCAAAAATTGCAGGCAAATCAAGTGTCGCCAGTTCCTCTGATATTAATTGTATATTAGTGCACGCATTCTAAATCACAATTGCAAATCAACAGGAAAAAAAACATAATGTATCGTCAAGTGAACGAAATATTGCAGGCAAATCAAGTGTCACCAGTTCCTATGATATTAATTGTATATTAGTGCACGCATTCTAAATCACAATTGCAAATCAACAGGAAAAAAAACATAATGTATCATCAAGTGAACGAAATATTGCAGGCAAATCAAGTGTCACCAGTTCCTATGATATTAATTGTATATTAGTGCACGCATTCTAAATCACGA
The DNA here is from genome assembly GCA_036250505.1 of Solanum acaule. Lineage (NCBI taxonomy): Eukaryota > Viridiplantae > Streptophyta > Magnoliopsida > Solanales > Solanaceae > Solanum > Solanum acaule. The sequence goes on along the minus strand of JAJOOR010032971.1, from coordinate 2,723 downwards.
TCGTAAATTAACAGAAAAAAACATAATGTATCATCAAGTGAAGGAAATATGATACATTATTAGGAATATAATATTTTGCAACATGTAAACTGTAGAACTAATAAAACATAAATAAAGACTTTATTCCGATTTAAAACAACGAATAGGAACCTTACATTTGATAAAAATGCTAGCCATTAATATCTCAAATTATTGGGTGACAACCATGACTCGCCAGTTGTATATCCTTGAAATATAATTTTCCTCTTTGATCGCAATTTCTTCATTGATTTCAGAATCACATTTGTAATTCATACATTGAGTGCATAGGGCATGCCGACTAATTGATACATCTATATAGTCAATGTGAACTCTTGCCTCAATGTTTCATCAACTTGAAGAATGCCAGTTGTCCCCATGGAAATTGTGCATTCCTCCCATCTTCAACCATTATGAAATAGTCAATAGATATCGGTGTATCACCAAGTTGCAAAAACACGAATATGTGGATAAAGTATAGAAATGTCATTTGAACAGCATCTTGGTTGATATGTCATCCTCCCGTATGAAATCGTTGAACCAAACGTTATTTGCTTACACTTGTTTTTGCACAAGGAAAGTACCTTTCAAACAACCTGCTCAGAGTGAATTTCAAATATCTAAAATCATTAGAATTGTAGGTGCATTTCAGCCCGGTTATGACAGCATACTCTTTAATACTAAAATGTAAAATATTCTCATTTGCATGACGAATGTGAAGCTCATTGGTGTTGTCCTGCTCCAACTCAAAAAGCAACAGACACTTTGTGATTTGGCCTTGATAGTTACAATTAGAGATAATGAGGTATGACCTAAATATATTTTTTTTGAATAACTCAATACCTTCAACTTCTATGGACAACTTGAAATCATCTGCAAAACTCATGTTGTAAGTGGCACCAAACTTTAATGAGTGGGTTAGAATATGTTTTATAATGTATTTCATAGACAGCATTGAAAAAATATGAACAACAATTAAAAATAATAAATTTATGTACTTGATACATACTGACTAAGACACCTTTGCAACTACAATGTATCATATATGTGTATCTTATACATATGGATCCAAATTTGTATCTTATACTGATTAGAACTTGATATAATGTAAGTATATCATATATTTGTATCTGGTGCTCATTATAACTTGATATAATGTAAATGAAAGATTATGTTTTATTTATGTATCAAATACATCATGTGTTTGTATCTGATACACATGCCTCCAAATTACAATACTGTATTCATGATACATTTTATAACTTGATACAATGTAAGTGATACATTAAGGTATAATTTATGTATCAATTACTTTTGTATAGAACATTATAATAACTACTCAAAGATTGAACAAAATTAGGATTTTATGTATCAACACAGTAGATTTAAATCGTGATACATTGCATTATGAAGATATTACTGTATGAAAATTGTATTAGAATATTGAAACAAAATCTATACCTTAGGTAGCGTAAGGCAAGAAATTACGAATTCAATTTTTCTACTTATTTTTTGGGCGGGGGGAGGGGGGGGGGGGTGTGTTCCACAATCACTTTAGAAGACGAAGATACCTCCTTCTTTGACTTCGTCTTCTCCACACTTTGATTCGTCATTGATAATGGATTGTGCAATTGTTTGGGTCTGTTTTCAGTCCAATCATCTCATCAGAATCATAAACACGATCAACATTAGGTGAAGCTAACTGAATATGTATCAGGACTTTGTAAATGAAGAATAAAAACAAATCTTCTATCTATATATAATAGGAAAGGTAAAAAGTGTGATGTGTCAGCGCCACAATTATTCTTGAATTTTTCAGTTTAAAAAAATTCATTAATTAAATATTATAAATTTAAAATTTTTTTAAAAAGAATACACAGGTCAGTATATTTAAACAAGTACTATCGGTGACTCTGAAAACTTGACACCTCTTTTAATTTCCCAAACACGGTTGCAACCGTTCACAAGGTATTAAAATGTTAATTGTGTCTTTTTGTGTAGGAGGAAATTGACTGATCATGCAAAGAAACATTTGCAACCTATCATCTTATATCGGTATATTTGAAATGCTGCTATCATTTACGATTCATCATTCAATATGTTATCTTCTTATGAATTTATAAATCACAAGGTAAGAACTGAGATCAATAGACTTATTTTCTATAAAATTTGTTGTGGAACTTTAATTTTATACTGATTCTAATTTGAAAATTTTCATTCATCTTTTTTTATTTAACCTTTAATATTTTATGTTCTATACAGTGGTTAAGAAAATTGTCATATGGGTTGACTCATAATAGGCTCACGTTGTGGCAACATCATAATCATAATGTTGCAATATAGGACAAAATTCTATATACAAGATGGAAAGAAGCATCACATAAACTTTTACTGTGAAGTCTAATATCAGTGTTTTAATTTAATTAATCAATGTCGTAGTGCAATTCTAAGAGTTTTCAGGTTTGCCACTTTTTTCTTTTTATAAGTTCATTTTTACATGATATCTTATGTAATTTTTATCTTTTTTTATTGTTAAGTATACTAGTATACGTGCCCGCGCATTGCGCGGATGATTTAAAATGTAATAATTTTATAATTAAAAATAATTAATAAAATATATTATGCACTTAATAATATATTTAATTTGTTATTATTATAATAATAATAATAATAATAATAATAATAATAATAATAATAATAATAAT
>JAJOOR010032970.1:0-26016 GCA_036250505.1 Solanum acaule | reverse complement strand
ATGGTCATTTTAATTGCTTCCGCGACCAAGGATGTGTAATGATACGCTATGAGGCTTGTTTGGGGTTCCTTCGGGTTCCCCATTCGCCGGTCACGTCTAGGCCCTAGGCTTGGGTCATGACAAAAAACAAGGAGGTTTATTGCAAAATATAGATCTTCCCACTTGGAAGTGGGAGGAGGTGAATATGGACTTGTTATGGGTTTGCCTCGTACTCGAAGGCGACATGATTCAATTTGGGTCATTATTGATAGGTTAACAAAATCAACAAATTTTCTTCCTATTAGGATTTCCTTCTCGGCGAAAGACTATGCTAAGTTATACCTCGATGAAATAGTGAAGTTACATGGGGTTCCTTTGTCTATCATATCGGATCGGGGTACTTAGTTTACTTAACATTTTTGGAAGGCATTCCAAAGAGGACTTGGTACCAATGTTAAACTTAGTACCGCTTTCCACCCTCAGAAGGATGGTCAAGCGGAACAGACCATTCAAACCTTGGAGGATATGTTGAGGGCGTGTGTGATTGACTTCAAGGGAAATTGGGACGAGCATCTTCCATTGATTGAATTTGCCTACAACAATAGTTACCACTCAAGTATTACCATGGCTCCGTTTGAAGCACTCTATGGTAGGAGGTGTAGGTCTCTGGTGGGTTGGTTTGAAGTAGGTGAGTTTGCTCTAATTGGTCCTGATCTAGTTTATGATGCCATTGAAAAGGTTTGACTCATTAGAGAGAGGTTGAAGACGGCTCAAAGTTGGCAAAAGTCTTATGCCGACAATAGGAGAAGAGCTCTTGAATTTGAGGTTGGTGATTGGGTCTACTTAAAAATCTCACCTATGAAAGGTTTGATGAGGTTTGGCAAGAAAGGGAAACTTAGTCCTCGATATGTGGGGCCATACCAAATCTTGACTCGTGTGGGAAAGGTTGCCTATGAATTAGACTTACCCAGTCAGTTGGCTTCGGTTCACCTAGTGTTCCATATCTCCATGCTTAAGAAGTGCATTGGTGATCCGGTATCCATCCTTCCCTTAGAGGGTTTAGGAGTTGATGAGAATCTTTCCTATGAAGAAGTTCCGGTTGAGACTTTAGACCGGCAAGTTAAGAAGTTAAGGAACAAAGAGGTTGTTTCTGTTAAAGTCTTATGGAGGAATCACTTAGTTGAGGGTGCTACTTGGGAGGCCGAGGCCGATATGAAGTCCCGCTATGCTCATCTTTTTGCTTCTAGTCCTACCCCTACTTGAGGTAATTAGTTCTTGAGTTGGTGTTATGGAATAATTGTACTATGAGTTTTCGTTATGATTTTCTTATGTGTGCATGTTCTTGTGAGAATTCATGTTTTGTATGTATTGAGTTTTCATGATTTATGTATTCCTCATGTTGTGCTGCACTTTAGTATGATGGTTGCATATTTGACTTAACGAGGTGAATTAATGAATATGTGTGCTATACTTTTGATGATATGGCTAAATGGCTCTTTATTGGTTGACTTTGTTGAGCTTGTTGCATGGATAAGGTAGTTCCTCCTAAGATGATATGAAATTAGAAGTTGTGTGCATAATGGGTTGTGATTGTAGTTTCTACTTCCTTGTAATTGCATTGATTATGTCTTGAGGTGGATTGATGTTTCTCTTACGTTTTGAGCATTGTTTTAATGTGTCATGTTGTTGGGCTGCTAGTCTTGAGGCGTTAACACCCGTTAGTGTGTTTTAAAGTGTCATTTGAGGACGAATGTTCCTAAGAGGGAGATAAAGTAACACTCTAGAAAATGATAGGTTGAACTAGAGCCTACACGTAAGGTCCTAAATCTTTTAATGACTCCTCGAATGTTATAAGTCGTTTAGGGTGTGAGATGTGGTCTAATTGAGGTTTAGCTAAGAGGCAAGTGCCATGGCAAAGGGGCCAACCCAAGGTTGCCCCAGCCAAGAATCATACTGCCTCACCTTCACGAGGGGGACCACGGACCGTGGTCCTCACCACGGCTCGTGACGCTTCCTTGGCCATGGGAAAATGGCCACCCTTTGGCCATGCCACTGCCTCAACCTCCACGGAAGGAACCACGGCTCGTGGTCTTGACCAAGGCTCGTGTAGTCCTCCGTGAAGATGCCTTAGGAAGTTGGCCTCAAGATCCAAGAGGCAAGCTCACTGCCTCAAGGACCACGGGAGAAACCACGGATCGTGGTCTTCACCACGGACTGTGAAACCTCCCGTGGTGATGCCTTGGGCTTGTGAGCTTGAGGTGCCCAAATCCTAGACACTGCCCAAGCTTCTACGGGAATGACCATGGACCGTGGTCATCACCACGGGCCCTGAAAGTGCCCTTAATGCTTGTGCGTAGTCACTTATTGAGGGTCTTCTAAGTCTTTTCCTTATTTCGTCCAATTAATATAGGGGTGTTTTGGGTATTTTAGAGGTGAAGTATACACCGATTTTAAGTCATAAAACACAAGACTTAGTCATTAATTCATAACTCCCAAAGAATTTACAAATTCTCTTTTCTCTCTCTTAGAAGTTCCTCCATTGAAGAACAAAGAAAAAGGACAAGGTTAGGGTTCAAGCCTCATGTTTTCACTCCAAATTTCGTGGGAAAGCTTCAAATAAGGTATGGGAACCTTGATTCATGGAATACTTTCCTCCATGAAGCCCTTTCAACTAAATTTCGAAAATGGGTTTAAGATTCAAAAACTAGGGTTTTCATTCTAGCCATGGGTTCTTCCTAAAATCGTTTTCATTATATTATTTTATGTATATTATGGATGATTTGACGTTTTAATGGTGATTTTATAGTAAAACTCCCCTTGAACCCATGAACTACCCCATGACCCCAATTTCATGAATTTTAATGAAGTTATTGATGCAATATGATTACTACTATGAAATGTGGTTATGCTAATTTGGTTATGAAACCTTGTCTTATTCATGTTGATAATAGCATATCCTAAATGAAGTTGTGAGACTTGGTTCATGACCTTGAAAAGGGTGAGTTGTGAAGGATTGTTCATGATTGTTGCTAGTTATTGATGAACTTATGAACTCATTTGAAAGGTGAGAATCCTATGACTATTGTGTGAATTGAGGTTTTGTTGGAAGACTAATTCCCCCCTATCCTTACACATGTTTATGTATAATTTGTCTAGGATGATGTTGATGTTGTTGTGTTGATTGAAAGGCTAACTCTCATGAAAACACTATAAATAATGAGGTGAAAGTTACTCACCCTATAATGGTGATTCTAAGGTGAAAGGTAGTTCTCACTAAAATGAATCTATGAGCTATTTAGTGAATTGTATGGAATGAAGGGTAAAGTATGCATTCACACATGTAAGTACAATTTAGTGCTAATTATGTATAATTGGGAATAATGCTTAGTACCGTGTGGATATGGACAATGAGGAAAAGGCCCCTCCGCTAATGTAATAGATTGGGTCATCTATAGTAAACTCATGAGATGGAAGCTCCTCCACTAATGCAATAGGTTGGGTTTCTAGTAGTAATTTCCCTATCCCATAACTATGTGCCAAACATAGGACTTAGCTAGTGGATCCATTTAGAAGCTAAATATGATTAGTTCTACCTTCGGCAAGTAAGAACACCTTCTTTCGGTGTGGGGTTATATGACACCGGATTCCATGTAGCTCACATGGTCTATGTTGGTTATGGCTAATCTTCCCTAATAATAATAATGAGATAATGAATATGATAGGAACTATACTATGACTTCTTAATGGGTTTACTTAGTAGGAGTGGGGGTATGGGACTTCACTCCTACATTGCACTTGTAGATTTATTAGTATATTATGCAATGGTTTCCTTATGGTATGATGAGATATGAATAGATGACTTTCTTTATGGTTAATTTATGTACTTGTATGATTCCTCATTTATGACTATGGAACATGGTAAGCTTGAAGATGATGTTAATAGATATGTGGCTTCAAAGGGATGCTTAGTAAGGTTGGTATTATGAGATGCCAACCATATATTGCACAAGTGTTCTAAGAGGTTGCTATGGTATTGGTATGACTATGTTATGAGTGTGTTGTGACTATAGCTTGTCTTCTATGTTGAAAAATGCATATTGGCTTTCCAAAACGACGGTTGGTTTCAACACTACCGTTTCATCTCAGCAAATCTTTCTAGCAATTGAACTCGCAATTCATTTAGACAGGTTACTAGACAGATTCCTTTAGACAGGCTGCTGAACTCTCTACTCCTTATTTTTTGCTTCTACTACTTGTATGATTGTAAATTTCTTTGGAGAGAAAACAGGAAATATAAATTGGTTAATTTAAATGTGAAACATACAACCGAGGAGCTCTAATTATTGGTTGTTTAATGTGTGAGCTGTAGCACCTCTACTTTCATCAATTAGTTGTTGCCTAATTACATTAACTAAAACCCAAGCCAGAGTTGTAAGGATGGTTGGTTCCTGCTTGACTGTTTTACGCCTCAACTCTCTACAAATTTGTCTGTTAATTAGACTCGCAAATCCCTTGGAAAGTTTTTAGAGGTTACGAGTTTATTTTCTTTGATAGATGATTGCAATCAGACATCTCCAAATCAGATAATTCATGCAAAAATATGCTTCGAATGAGCGATGTCTCAAGATTTCAATGGGAACTCAAATGGACAGGTAACTCCATTACAAGTCTTAGACATTTTAAATATAATTTCAATCCTATATAAGTACTATTAACATACTTGGTAATATTTATCAGCTTCCCAACACCAATAATAGCCAAGAACAAGTAACACAGTCATCAAGGATATCTAGCGGTGCTGAAATTACTCCATGTCACAGTACTATTTGTCTTTATCCTTCAGTGCTATTTTTTGAGTTTTTCTGGTTCGTAAAGGTTTGTGGGTTGATGAATAAAATAATTTACGTTATACTTCTTAAGTCCTTGATATAGTGAATGCCCTTACTTTGTTTTAATGAATATAGATTAGAAAATAGTAAATATTGAGTTGAGTTATAGAATTCTTAGATACAAAAAAACATTCACGAGAGCATGTTCTATCAATAGTTTCAAATCTAGTATAGTGCATACTTATAGATACTCAATAAATCATAAAGTCTGAACAATTACATGCAATAGGTAAAACTTGAACAATTAGTTGCAGACCAATTATATCGTCTAAAGCTCGAACAGAGCTGTAACGATGGCTAGTTTAAGCACTACTGTTCCATGCCTCTATTCTCTCCAAATGTGTCACAAAATTTAAATCACAATCCCCTTGAACAGGTTGCTGGTGAGGTTACAACTTCAATCTCTTTGACAGATTGCCGGACAAATTTGCGTGTTAAAATAAACTCTAAGTGAGTTGCAAATCTTAAAGTGCATGGTTTCCAACTAAAATGTCTTTTTACCATGTCTCAAGGTTTTTATGCATGACTATCATAATTGGTGCATTTTTGTACTAACCCATATTCTTCTGCATTTTTCCCAAGTGTAAGGATTGGCAGTCAATTTGGTTCCTATTGTGGCTAGAGCTTGGAATTGATCATTCTCCTTGCTAGTTGATGATTCCTCATGATTCGAGGATGGATATCTTCATTTAGTTGTTTCAGTCTATTGTGCATTTTTGAACTATGATGTAAGGTTTGCATCCCTATTTGATTCAAAGATTGTATTAGATGACTAATTAAGACAAGTTGAGACTTTCGTTTGCTTTTATAAAAGACTTCAACTTTATGGATAAAAGTTTTAAATTCTGCATCATTTCAGATGTCTTATGTTATGATATGCAAAGGGGCTTACATGGAGCCTTTCTGGGTTCTATGTGCCTTGTCACATCTAGGGAGTACTCCTGGGTCATGACAATGTTCCACTAGATGGAGGATCGAGGTTTGCAAGGTTTGAAGACATGATGACCAAGATGATGAACAAGTTTAAAACTTCTGATGCTAATATCAAAGAGATGCGTAATGACCTATCAGGTATGAATTAGAAACTAGAGTCGCATGCTACATCTATCAAATAGATTGAGAAGCAGCTGGGTTAGATTTTCTCAACCCGGCATCCATGCTAAAAAGGAGCACTTCCAAGCAATACAATCGAAAATTAAAGAATGATGTACATTGTATGGCATTCACTACACGAGGTGTAAAATAAACCATTGACCACCTGATGCCGATAGTGGTGGAAAACCCAAAATTACTAAAGATCAACAAGTGCAGGAAGCCAAAGATCAAATAGTTGGGGAGGGGGGGAAATGAAGCAACTCAAAATACATTTCCCATGCCTCAACCTCCTCGACCTTTTCCACAGAGATTAGTCAACAAAACCGTGGAACGAAAACATCACAAGTTTATCTCGAGACTGAAGTAACTCTTAATAAATATTCTCAAAATAAAGCACTAGTACAGATTCCAGGTTATGTGAATTCCATGAAAGATGTAGTGACTAAGAAGAGAGCTACAAAATTTGAAGGAGAAGTCAAGTTACAACATAGTAGTGTCATAGTCACAAGATCGTAAATGCAATAAAAGGAGGATCTTGAGCATTTACAATCCTATATAAAATCATAGCATTACATTTTAGTAAGGCCTATGTGTTTTGGGTGTTAGCATAGGGTTGTTGTCACTATTAGTGTTCAGAAAATATCGAGCTTAGGATCCCCCACACTGATTGCAATGCGGTTACTTATGGCAAATAACACCATCAAGAAACCAATTGGTGTCCTTCATATTGTTCTGGTCCAAGTTGAGGCATTCATATATTTTGCGTACTTAATGATTCTAGATTGTGAGGTTGATTTCTAAGTTCCCATCATCTTGGAGAGTTCATTCCTTTCAATCAGAAGTGCTTTAGTTTATATGTAAAAAAGGTAGATGAACTTTAGATTGAATAGTGAAGATGTAACTTCCAACATTTGTCAAATGATGAAGCATCAAAGTGATGTCAAAGTGGTGTCACTCATGAACTTAATTAATGAAGAGAAATATGAAGTGTCAATTGAAGAAATACTAGATGTTGAGGTACTAGCGGCAATGATAATGAATTTTGATATAGAGCCTATTGGAGAGTATAAGGAGTTTATTGATGAACTTGATGGGTTTGTGAAGTACAATTTTAGACCTAAGAAATTTGACTTGGATATGTAGAATAGAGAAACCCTTCCAACAAAACTATCTATTAATGAACCTCCAAAGATATAAATCAAAGCTCTTCCCTCTCACTTACGATATATGTTTATGGGCCAAAAGGATACCTTGCCAATCATCATTGTTGTAGATCTAACTGAAAGGCAAGTGGAGGCTTTGACATCTGTGTTGAGATGTCTTAAAAAGAAAATTGGATGGACCATTGCTGACATTATAGGTATCTCACTGGGCATATTCTCTCATAAAATCCAAACCATACTTGATTGTAAACCTAGCATTTAGCACTAGAGGAGACTAAATCCACCCATGCAAGAAGTCATCAAAAGAAATCATGAAGTGGTTAGATGCTGGAGTGGTTTATCCGATTACTGACAGTAAATGGGTAAGCCCTGTTAAACGTGTGCCTAAGAAAGGAGGAATCATGGTGGGGACAAATCCAAAGGATGAGTTTATACCTACGAGGTCTGTCACTGGTTGGAGAGTATACATGGATTATCTCTATATCACTTCCCAATGTCATTAATGGATCAGATGTTAGATCATTTTGTAGGTAAATAATGATACCGTTTTGATGATGGTAATTGAGGCTACAATCAGATATCAAATTCCCATGAAGACCAAAAGAAGACTACTTTCACTTAGCTATATAGGACGTTTGCTTTTAGAGGATGCCATTCAGATTGTATAATGCACCAAAGACCTTTCAGCGTTGCATGATGTTCATTTTCTCAAACATGGTGGAAGACACAATTGAAGTTTTTATGAATGAATTTTCAATGGTAACTGGCTCATTTGATGATTGCTTTGCCCATCTGGGTGATGTACTAAAGAGTTGTGAAGAATCTAATCTCGTGCTAAACTTTGAGAAATTTCACTTCATGGTGAAAGAAGGCATAGTTCTTGGCGGATTGCTAATAAATGAATTGAATTTGATCAAGCAAAAATTGAGGTGATAGAAATATTTCCCCCACCTATCTCTATTAAGGGTGTTAGAACCTTTCTGGGGACATACAAGCTTTTATCACACATTTATCAAAGATTTCCCCAAGATAGCACACCCATTATGTATGTTACTCGAGAAGGAGAGAAGTTTTTTTTTGATGAGGCCTGTTTGAAAGGGTTTGAACAATTAAAAGTGAAATTGATTTCTACACCCATCATCATTTTCAACAGATTGGGACTGTTTGTTCGAGGTTATGTGTGATGCTAGTGGGGTTGCACTTGGCATAGTGTTAAGGTAGAGGCACCAGGAGATTATTCATCTCATATAGTATGGTAGCAAAGTCCAAAATATTACTCAAAGAAATTACACAGTGACTGAACAAGATCAACTACAAGTGAAATTGGTATAATGACCTGAATTTGGGCCAAGAAAAAGAAGGTGACCATGTGAAGAGAGACAATAAAAAAAATGAAAGGAGTGGTGGATATGTTCCACCAGATGGAGGATCAAGGTTTGCAAGGATTGAAGACATGATGACCAAGATGATGAAAATGTTTAAAACTTCTGATGATAATATCCAAGAGATGCGCAATGACCTATCAGGTATGAATTAGAAACTAGAGTCACATGCTACATCTATCAAATATTGTGAAGTAGTTAGGCCAGATTTTCTCATCCCTGCATCCATGCCAAAAAGGAACACTTTCAAGCAATACAATCCAAAATTAAAGAATGATGTACATTGTATGTCATTCACTACACGAGGTGTAAAATAAACCATAGACCACCTGATGCCGATAGTGGTGGAAAACCCAAAATTACTAAATATTAGCAAGTGGGGGAACTCAAAGATCAAATAGTTGAGGGGGGGGGGGGGGCAGGAAGCTACTGTAAATATATTTCCCACTCCTCGACCCATTCCACAGAGAATCGTCAAGAAAACCGTGGAAGGAAAACATCACAAGTTTATCTCGATGTTGAAGTAACTCTTAATAAATGCCCTCTAATTGAAGAACTAGTACATATGCTAGGTTATGTGAATTCCATGCAAGATCTAGTGACTAAGAAAAGAGCTACAAAATTTGAAGGAGAAGTCAAGTTTCAACATAGAAGTGCCATACCCACAAGATCATTAATGCAAACAAAGGAGGATCTTGGAGCACTTACAATCCCATGTTAGATAAGAGCATTACATTTTAGTAAAGGCCTACGTGATTTGGGTGTAAGAATAGGTTTCTTAACACTATTAGTGTTTAGAAATATTGAACTTAGGATCCCCCAAACTGAATGCACTGTGGCTACTTATGGCAAATAGCACCGTCAAGAAACCAATTGGTGTCCTTCATGATGTTCTGGTCAAAGTTGAGGCATTCATATTTTTTGCGTACTTCATGATTCTAGTGGTTTAGTTTATATGTAAAAAAGGTAGATGAACTTCAGATTGAATTATGAAGATTTAACTTCCAACATTTTTCAAATGATGAATCATCAAAGTGATGTCAAAATGGTGTCACTCATAAACTTAATTAGTGAAGAGCAATATGAACTGCCAATTGAAGAAAGACTAGATGTTGAGGAACTAGAGGCAATAATAATGAATTTTTATGTAGACCATATTGGAGAGTATAAGGAGTTTATTAATGAACTTGATGGGTTGGTGAAGTACAATTTTACACCTAAGAAACTTGACTTGGATATGTAGAATAGAGAAACCCTCCCAACAAAACCGTCTTTTAATGAACCTCCAAAGTTAGAAATCAAAGCTCTTCCCTCTGACTTATGGTATATGTTTCTGGGCCAAAAGGATACCTTTCCAATCATCATTGCTGCAGATCTAACTGAAAGGCAAGTGGAGGCTTTGAGATATGTGTTGAGATGTCTTAAAAAGAAAATTGGATGGACCATTCCTGACATTATAGGTATCTCACTGGGCATATGTTGTCATAAAATTCAAATCATACCTGATTGTAAACGTAGAATTGAGCACCAAAGGAGATTAAATCCACTCGTGTAAGAAGTCATCAAAAGAAATTATCAAGTGCTTAGATGCTAAAGTGGTTTATCTGATTACTGATACTAAATGGGTAAGCCATGTTCAATGTGCTTAGGAAAGGAGGAATCATGGTGGGGACAAATCCAAAGGATGAGTTTATTCCTACTAGGTCTGTCACCGGTTGGAGAGTATACATGGATTATCTTTATATCACTTCCCAATGTCATTAATGAATCAGATGTTAGATCATTTTGTAGGTAAGGGATAATACTGATTTCATGATGGTTCTTCAAGCTACAATCAAATATCAAATTCCCATGAAAACCAAGAGAAGACTACTTTCACTTGCCCATATGGGACGTTTGCTTTAAGAGGATGCCATTTAGATTTTATTATGCACCAAAGACGTTTCAGTGTTGCATGATATTCATATTCTTAAACATGGTGGAAGACTGTCATGACCCGAGAGCACCCTTAGTCGTAACACGGTGTACTCGACCCCAAAGGGGTCTAATACAAGCCTCTTAGAACATTCATTGCATAGATAATATAAAATAGTGTGGAATTAAAACTTTATTTTAAACCAAACTATTAAAAGCTCATTTATAAAGCAGCGGAATACTAAGTCTCACATGGCCATCTTAGACAAACTTTAACAAGATAGGGTCACAGCCCTTTACAATCGAACTATAGACAAAAGTCTTAAAATATAAAATCTAGAAACATAAGTCCTTGTCCTCGACATATGAGGACATACCAAAAGAGGTCTTGAGAGAACTCTAATCCCAAGCTTCACTATGGAGAATCAAATCAAGTGCCAATCCCTACACTTCATAAGAGTAAAGTAATATGGGTTAGCACACAAGAATGTACTAAGTATGATGACCATGCAAAAACATGCTTTAAAAGGGACATTTTGTTGAAAGTCATGCTTTATGCCATTTTTGTAAAACTTCATGAACATTGATACAAGAGGCATAATATAAGTCACAACCAACATACAAAGTCACATAATTCATATTTGAGCAAAATCGCATATAACCCTTTACCTCTACCTTGAGCCTCCACCTCAAGTAACCCTTAAGTTATACCTTGTGCAATGTATGGATAGTGCCCCATACCACCACCCACCCTAAGGCACCACCTTAAGGTCACTAAAAGTGAACTTACCATTCATCCTTTCCACCATCATGCAATAAGATATTTAAGAGACACAAACATTACATTAAGACCAACATCTAAGACAACTCTAAGTCATACTTGTGCAATGTGCAAGTAGCATCCCATTCTACTACTCACACTAAGTACTCCTTTGAAGTCACCATAGACAAGGCACATTCATATACAATAGACATGACAAGGAAGTAATCTCATTATACAATCCGAGTATAGCATGCATCTTTACATCTAAGCATTTAAGCCAACATTCTTCATTAGAGTCATTTAGAACACATTCATGCATTTAGAGGACTTTCATACATTAGTCATTAATACTTAGAGAGCTCACTATAGCACCTTCAAAACCTACTCGTGCAATGTATAGATAGCATCCCATACTACTACCTACACTTTGTAGTACCTATTAAGTAACTAGAGTGCACATCTCAGATGATGGGAATACGCATTAACCGAGATAGACCATGATAGCTAATCATGGAATCCGGTGTCATGAACCCACACCGTTGAGGGTGTTCTACTTGCCAAAGTAGAACTAGTACACATCCTATGTAGGAACATAGTTTATGGGATATCCAAAGATGTTCATTGGACTCTAGCCTAACATGAGGAAGAGTCACCATCTTAACCATATCCACTCGGTGCTTAGCCTCCATTCCCATAGAGTAGTTTCATTCACATTAGTGTACTTGAGAAGGCCACCAACATTAGGCCTACCGACCCAAAGTACTTCTACCAAGAAGGGCCACCACCAATAGGCCTACCTTTTCTAGGTTCATTAAGGATAGTTCATTGATCTTCCTAGAGAGAGCCACCACAATTAGGTCTACCATCTCTAGGTTTATCATTTCACACAAGTAGGAGGACACATCCATTAGGTCTACCGCTTCAAGGTTTCACATTCACATTGGGTTTTAGACTCACCATGAAGGGCCACCAACCTTAGGTCTACCGGTTCAAGTCATAGGCTAAAATACTTCATTAGTAATTTATAGAAAGGCTACCAACATTAGGTCTACCATTTCAAGACAATCATTCATACATTCATTTATAAAGAGGCTACCAACACTAGGTCTACCTATTCAAGACATTCAAACATTAAGTGAAGATACATTCATTACTCAAGAGAAGGATGCCTAACCCTACCAAGTCAAGAGATCACATTCAACATAGCTTTCATTTATCAAGGAGAGGTCACCTAAGTCTACCAAACCAAGATACACCATTACATTATAAAAACCCTTCACATTGCATCATTATCATTCATGAATGTCAAATTGAGAAATAGCCTTTCAATACTAACAAATATACATTGAATACATGTTCATCATTTTATCCTTGAATCACATGTAAATCTTTCACCTTCTACATTCACATATACAATAACATGATAATACTTCAATTTATCAAACTATCCCTTCAAGGCCATGATCACAATGTACATAGTAAATAAACACCTCCACCTTTCAAGTGGATCAACAATTCAAGAACAATTCACCTTAATTATACCTAGATAATGATACAAATCAATAACCTAAATCAATCTACACATAAATCTATCATTATTCATTCATAATCAACAAACCCACTTCATAAGGCCAAATTTAGGAATTTAGAGAAATCATGGGTTCATAGAGTTTTTCATTTTAAAATCATCAATCTAATCATAGTTTATCAATTGAAAACGTTTGATGCAAGAACCCATGAGATTAAGTGAAATTTAGGTTTTTGGTGAAACTTGAAAACCTTGAATACATCTTTGCAATTGACTCTATGGTGAAGAATAACCCTAGATAAAGGATCACCATACCTTATAGTTGAAGAATACCATGAAATTGAAGAGGAAACACCTTGAAATCGCCAACCCTAGCTTGAACTTGACTCTGATCTCCTAAGGAGTTTCTAGAGAGAACATTTTAGGAGGGAAGGGTTTGATTTGAGAGATGAAGTCTAAATCAGGGTTTCCATGTTTTAATACTCTTAAAATATGTTAAAACACCCAAAATAACCGTCCATTCACTTTAAAAGACTTGGGCTGAATTTACCGATTCACCCCTCACTTGGCGTGTCACTTGACTGTCAACACAGTGGCCATTCACGACCTAGACTTACGGACCGTGAGTCCAGTCACGGACCGTGTTGTTGGTCCGTGGTCTATGTTGTGGCATGGTTTGGATGGCCCTGACCTACAGAGGCCATCCATGGGGCATGGACCACTTCTGTAGGTCACCCAATTTTGGCCAACTTTGGTCATTTGGGGCAGCCTTCGGGTTAGACTTAGGGTCCTCCTCAAGGACCCCTAGGGTGGTCCTTGGGGAGTCGTACCATGATGTTGGACCCCTAAACCCCTTAACAAAATCTCGGGACAACATACAACCATATGAAAACTCAAGACAACACAAACGAACACACATTAGGCTCTAGTTTAACTAGTTCATATTTAGGGTCTTTACAAAGAAAGTATTGATGTGTTCATGGATGAATTTTCTATGGTAAGTGACTCATTTGATGATTGATTTGCCCATGTGGGTGATGCACTAAAGAGGTGTGAAGAATCTAATCTCGTGCTAAACTTGGAGAAATTTCATTTCATGGTGAGAGAAGGCATAGTTCTTTGCGGAATGCTAATAAATGTATTTAAGTTGATCAAGAAAAAATTGATGGGATATAAATATTTCCCCCACCTATCTCTATTAAGTGTGTAAGAACCTTTCTGGGGACATACAAGCTTTTAACACAGATTTATCAAAGATTTCTCCAAGATAGCACACCCATTATGTATGTTACTCGAGAAGGAGAGAAGTTTGTGTTTCATGAGGCCTGTTTGAAGGCGTTTGATGAATTAAAAGAGAAGTAGATTTCTACATCCATCATCATTTCAACAGATTGGGACTAATTGTTTGAAGTTATGTGCGATTCTAGTGAGGTAGCACTTGGCATAATGTTAAGGTAGAGGAACAAGGAGATTCTTCATCTCATATACTATGGTAGCAAAGCCCTAAGTATTGCTCAAAGAAATTACCAATGACTGAACAAGAATTGCATATCATAGTCTTCACATTCGAGAAGTTTAGATCCTACCTTCTTGGCACCAAAATTATTATGCACACTGATCAAGCAACATTGAGACACCTTATGGCAAAGAAGGATGCTAAGCCAAGACTGATTTGTTGAGTTCTACTATAGCAAGAGTTTGATTTTGAGGTTAGAGATCGAAAAGGGATTGAAAATCAAGTTGCCGACCACTTGTCTAGATTAGAAAATGAAGCAATGTTGAAGTTGGAAGATAATGTAGAGATAGATGACATCTTCTCAGATGAGCAAGTTTTGGCAGCGTCTCATGATCAGATTCCATTGTTTGCAGATTTTGCTTATTACTTGGTAAGTGACGTGATACCTTCAAATTTGTCTTTCCACCCATGTCAAAAGTTTAAGTCTAATAGGAAGATGTTTTTCTAGGAAGAACCATATTTTTTTTGTCTTTGTGTTGATGGGATTATTCCTTGTTGCATATTTGAGGAAGAGATAATCAGTATATCAGAAGCATCTCATTTGTCTCTTGTTGGAGATTATCATAGTTGGATCTAGATAGGCTATAATTTTTTTCAATGTGGGTACTATTGTCCTACTATTCACCAAAATACTCATGATTCCGCCAAATCGTGTGATCATTGTCAAAGAAAGAGGCATTTCAAGGAAACATCATCTCCATTTCACTCATATTCTGTTAATTGAACTATTTGATATTTGAGGCCTTGACTTTATAGGTCCATTTGTGATTTCGAACGAGATGAAGCACATACTTGTGGCTGTTGACCATATGTTTAAATGGGTAGAGGCCATAGGTCTTTCTAATAATAAAGGAAAGAGTGTCAAAACATTTTTTAAACGGAATATTTTCTCTATAATTTATACACCACGGGCAATTATCAATCATGGAGGTTCCCAATTTTACGATAAGTTGTTCACATTTTTGCTTGAGAAATATGGAGTTTAACATAGTGTAGCAACTCCTTACCATCTGCAGTCTAGTGGGAAAGCCGTAGTTGACTACAACCGCGACAACAACTACAATCGCGATGGAAACTACAATCGCCACAACAACTACAAGTGGAATTGGTATAATAACCAGAATTTAGGACAAGAAAAAGAAGGTGACCATGCGAAGAGAGACAATAAAAAAATGAAAGGATTGGTGCATATGTTCCAACAGGCAATTGAGATGGAGGATCGAGGTTTGCAAGGCTTGAAGACATAATGACCAAAATGATGAAAAATCATAAAACTTCATATAATAATATCAAATATATGTGCAATGACCTATCAGGTATGAATTAGAAACTAGAGTGGCGTGCTACATCTATCAAATATATTGAGAAGCAGTTGGGTCAGATTTTCTCATCCCTGCATCCACGTCAAAAAGGAACACTTCCAAGCAATACAATCGAAAATTAAAGAATGATGTACATTGTATGGCATTTACTACACGGGGTGGAAAATAAACCATAGACCACCTGATGCCGATAGTGGTGGAAAGCTCAAAGGAACCCAAAATTACTAAAGATTAACAAGTGTAGAAACCCAAATATCAAATAGTTGGGGGGGGGGGGGGGGAAGGAAGCTACTCAAAATATATTTCCCATGCCTAAACCTCCTCGACCCTTTCCACAGAGATTAGTAAACAAAAATTTGGAAGGAAAACATCACAGGTTTATCTCAAGATTGAAGTAACTCTTAATAAATGTCCTCTAAATGAAGCACTAGTACAGATGCCAGGTTATGTGAATTCCATGAAAGATGTAGTGACTAAGAAGAGAGCTACAAAATTTGAAGGAGAAGTCAAGTTGCAACATAGTAGTGCCATAGTCACATGATCGTTAATGCAGAAAAAAGAGGATCTTGGAGCATTTACAATCCCATGTAAAATAAGAGCATTACATTTTAGTAAGGCCTATGTATTTTGGGTGTTAGCATAGGTTTGTTACCACTGTTAGTGTTCAGAAAATATTGAGCTTAGGATCCCCCAAACTCGGCGATGTCAACCTTTCAGGGATTCACTGACACCATTCGGTGAGCTAAATATAGCTCGCCAAATGTTACAAAATATTTTCTAAAATTTGGGGCGCAGAAGGGCAATCTAATAGACATTCAACGAGTTTACGAGAGAACTTGATGAGCTCAAGCATATTGCCGAATGTTACAGAAATATGTCATAAAATTTAAAGAATAAAAAGGTGATCCAAGATTCATTGGGAAAACCAGTGAACCATTCGGCGAGCTCGACTAAGCTTACTGAAATGTCCTTTGTGCCAGATTTTTACTCCTACCACCAATTTCTAACCCGCAGCCCACAGTACTGAAATTAAACACATATTCTATGCAATTAAGCCTAGACCCATACCACTTATTACTTGGGGGTACTCAGGCTTCCCCCAATTTGGACAAAATTGACCAATTGATATCGCCCAAACTACACTTTCTACAAGAAGTATAAGAGGTCGTTGCCAAATAAAGAACCCAACTTGTAGGTTGGGGTCTATCCCATGAGGAATATGGTTCAGACTTAAACTTATCTCACTATTATCTCCATTTATTCAAAATATTTTCGAGAAAAGTATAAAGGGGGGTTTTGTAACTAAAATAACTAATTGTTGATTTGAATGATTAAGTAACAAGTAAGCAAGATTCACGATTTGAGATATCATTATAAGATGGATAGTAGGGTATATGTGTTCCACAAAAGCTCTTCACACAGTAATCCTAATAACAGTAATCCTATCCTAGTGTTTAACATGCAAGGTTGGTAAGTTAGGTATCCCTAAGTGATTGGTAATCAAAGTAGGAACTTTCACTCGCAACTTGGTAAATCTACGGGTGTGTGCTTTACTGTCCCTTTCCTTCACCCCAAATTAGTCATCGTGTCAATTTAGTTTGATTTTCTCCCTCACTTCAATTGATTAAAGTCAGACTATTAGATTGCTGCAAATCCTTAACTAAATCTCTGTTGTTTAATCCTTTTCTTATTCGTTACCCCCTTGGTAAGGCAAGTAGGAACGAGGCGAGTTCTAACGTTTGCATCCATTGAAAATCATTCTAAACGAAAGGATTAACAATACATGCATAAACACTATTCAAGAATTACTTAATTATTATTCATACTTTGTTAATTGCTCATTGTTTCCACAACCCTAATTGTGGATTTAGCTACTCATGATTAAGAGCTCACAATTTATAAGTAGGTTAAAAGAATTCATGAACTTACAGTTAGAATAGACGAAAACCAAAATCTTCAATTGAAATTCAAAGTGAAATTGCATAGACCGACTTCCGGCAATTAAATTGCTAAGAGTTTGCAAAAAATTTCTGAAAGACCAAGAACTAAAACATTATAATAATGTCTAACCTCCAAAAACGAAAATAATAACTAATATTTATATCACTAAAGTCCTAAAAAATTTTGGAAAAAAAAAAGAAAACTAGGCCAGATTGGGACTTGACTACCGGCCTGACCTACGGACCGTGGATCGACGTACTGTCCGTGGGTTGCCTCCGTGGTTCAGGTACTAGAATTTGATACATTCTGATCCCATCGACATATGTGCAGGACGATCCATCACTGGACCTATGGTTCGTAGGTTTCTCTCGTAGTTCCACATGTGGTCAGAATTCCCTGAGCTCCACTTCTACTGCATCACCCACAAGCTGTCGTTGAACCTACGATCTGTCGATGGCTTCGTTAGTTGCTATTGCTGTCACTTGAATCCATTTTTCTGTCAATCCGTTTCCAAACCAATCTACTGCAAAAGATTACATAAAGACATTATATTTAATAACAAAATAGCACAAGACGCACACAAACTTTAAGTGAAACGCATCAAAAATACCGTAAACTCACGGTATATCACCGATCGAAGTACTTTGCCCGTAAAATGATATCACCCGCTCTATCATTGGGCAAAATTAGTCGATCGATGCAATTGGGGTTATTAAGACTTCACCCACACCAGACCCAATCATAAAATCAACACATACCCACAATTTGAATAAGTTAACACACAAGAGTCGATAATTATAGGCTAAAACCAAGATAAACAAGGTACGACAAGGGCATACATTAGAAAAAATCATTCAAACAAACACTATTACACATATAATTCAACAAGGATATGAGCATGCATTTGGAAAGTACAAAAAAAATTAAAGCGGGGTTTGAATCACCAACCTCAAAATCAGAGAAAGTAGTACTAGGCAAGCAAATACGAATGATAGATTCAAAGATTCCCTGAGTAATTGATCCCCACACAAAATAAACAAGCGAATAGATTTAAAAATGGGTTGTGAAAGTGCAAAGGTTGGAAAATATGAAATGAAAGAAGATTTTGAATTTCAAAATAGTTAAGGTTCCTTTTTGACCCTTTAGGTCGCGCGCTAGTCGGTGACACCCACTTATGTCACCGACCATTCGGCGATGTACTGAATGTTGCTTTCACCTGCCGAATTTTAGAGATATCCAGCCCTTTGGTAGGTCAAAATGGCGATCCAGATTGGCCTTGCCGACCTGTTCGGCGATTCGCTGACTAGTACCTAAGCTCGCCTAATTGCCTCTCTTTTTTTTCTTCTAAAACATCAAATTTTCAACCTGCATAGCAAACATCCGTTATACAAAAATTACAAATAAAAATTAAAAACTTGGGTTTCCTCCCAAGAAGCACCTTATTTAACGTCGTGGCACCACAAAGACATGCTTTCAAACTTTATTCTTTGGGTTGACCAAAGAATCACACGGTAGACCTCCATTTTGTCTTGGATTTAAATGAGTCAAAATTAGACCCATTTGTGCTTCCAGCTGCTTAATCCATACCGAACATCCTCTTTCATTTCCTTTAGCACTTTATAATATCCTTCCACTTTGTTTAGAATGCGTGCAAGCATATCTTCAGTGCGGAACCTTTCAAGATCGACCCTTTGCTTTTTTGTCTTTTTACACTCATGGGGATGTACATATCTCTCTTTGTCACCATCCCTCTCTTTCCAATTTGTACTATGGTCCTGCCATTCTCTATCATGGTCTCTCCAACCTTCATCACGCTCTCTATTCAAACCTTGGTTCTGACCTGACCTTGGATAGTCGGGCGGAACCCTTCTATGTGATTTGCTAAGAAGTTAATTTCTTTATTGTACATATCTTCAAATTGTCCTTCATCGGGATTCACTCCATTGAATCCAATCGCATGCACAACCCTAAGACCACTACCCATGACGTGTTTTGACAATAGGTCCATTTGGGTCATCATCTTTGCCATGTTTGCATCCCGCTTTGGGTCCTTTTTTATTTTTTCCTTTGTCAACCTGAAGTTCAAAAGAGACACTTGATCTTCTCTAGTGTACCAAACACGGTTGATCTTGGTAATTTCATCAAGGAGAGTAAATGATATTTCAAATGGTTGTTCCGTTATTACCCCTTGCACAAGCTGGTCATCCACACCCTTGTTGACAGATCTAAACTCCTGTAGAAATATTGTAGCAACACATTGTTCGGGAGTCTATGAGTTGGACATTGTAGCAACAATTTCTAAAACCTCAGCCATGTCTCATGAATTGGTTCACCATCCACTCTCTTAAAGTTCTGAATATTATCTCTCAAGTTACCATCTTTGAGGGAGGGAAAAACCTTACATAAAACACATCCGTGAGCTTTTCCTAAGAAGTGATTGAATCCCTTGATAACTCAACAAACTACTTTATTGCTTCACCCATTAGGGAAAATCGAAACAAACGAAGTCGGACTGACTCTTGAGAAATGTTCTTAAAGGAAAATGGCCCACACACATCCACAAAATTTTTGATGTGGTCATGAGGATCCTCGGTAGCTAAACCTCCAAAAAAAAACCCTTCATTCGGAACAGCTACAACATTATAGTGCTAGTAACATGAAACACCGCATTGCCCACAACCGGAGCCAATCAAATATCACTCGCACTTCCTAACTGATCTTTATTGACATCGTACAAGTTACCAATGTCATGATTATGCCCAAGTTGGCTAGAATTGCTCCCGTTCACACTAATTTACTCACTTGTTTAAGAGCATCCAACAAAACACAAAAGCAGAATAAGTTGATCCAACTATAACACAATTAGCTCACAACTAAACTTTACTAAAATAATTCTAAACACCACTCCCCGGCAGCAGCTCCATTTTTTATAACGCTCAACTGCACTTCATCCAATTCTAAGTGTAGGCGGTCTCAATCAATTATAAACCTAACAAAGAGTTGGGTCGATCCCATATGGAGTGATGCGAAAGAGAATTTAATTACGAAGTGAAAGAAGTTTCCTAATCAATTGTGGGATTAAACATTTTCGAAACATTTAAGTAGGCATTTGTCCATGCGATACCATATCACGATATGGAATCATGAGATGGAATATGTGTTTGGACATGCAATTTTACCTTGATTCCATATCATGAGATGTGATTCCATATTCTCCAAAAATCATGATATGGGAATTCCGTATCATGATTTCAGATATTTTTAATATAAAAATTGATCCACAAGTTTATATTTTGTTAAAACAACCCCACATTTATATCTACCTAACCATTTATTTCATATGTAAATAAAAATTTATAATCACATCATTACTTTTTAAAATTAATTATTTTCATCTGCATAAAATTTGTTATTTTCACCAACATAGTCACTTTAATTCACACCAACTGATTGTTGATTAATAAATTTGTTCTCTTCATTTACTCCAACACCTAGTTTATTACTTCTACCATTTTGTATTTATTACAACTCAAAGTAACAATTTTGGTTCGTCTTCTGGGTCACATGATCGAGAAATGAAAGTTCAATGTGAGGAAATTATCCGTACTATGTTGGAGGATTATATTAAATACTAGTATACTACAATTTATGTTCAATTCTTTTTATTGAATTAATGTCTGATGAATTTAAGCTAGATGAAACAATTACTTAAGTGGAGAACAAATAGCTTTGTAGTAATTTATTATACAATTTTATAAATTTTTGTTTATTTGGTAAGATTGAATAAACAATTGGGCTATTTTAATAGTTTTAAAACTTATGAGATTCTTATGTTTATGAGAAAGTATACAACACAAAAATTCTATATCGCATATCCAAACAAAACTTCAATTTCATATCATAATTCCATATTATGATATCATATCAGGATTCTATATCATGACACCATATCGCATGGCCAAACGTGGCCTTAAAGTAAATGACAGGGATTTGATAACTAGTGTCATTTAGGGGGATTAGAGTGAGCAAATGACAATTACGAAAATATGGGAGTAATCAAGTAGAGAGGGATCCTTGGGGATGTGATGGATTAAATGCCAATTTCACTGTGCGGGTGATTATTATTTACTCAAAACCGTTGAATCTTAGTGGGTAGGCTAGGCTTTAGGTTTAACAATTATTTCTCAATCAATTATTACGAACCAAGCGAGTTCTCTCGAACCTCGGCAAACCCAAAAAATATGACCAGCCCAATACCTAAATTAATCTACTCTCTCGAGCTAGATCTGTAGGATCAAATTCAGACCCACTTTCTCAAGCTGAATCCATAATAACCTGATCACTACAATCATCAATTGATAACTTTAATTCTAAAACCTCTTTCTCAAGCAACTCTAGAATACTAAGCTAGAACTCTATTTGCAACTATAATTCATCAACTAAAACTCAATTACCAACTGAACCCACTTTAAATCAACAATCAAATTAGTAAATACTAACACCTATAATCTAATTTAAACAATTAATCACATTATCACATCCCCAAGAATGGGGGTTTTAGCAAAACATCGTAAAAAGGAATAAAATGTGACCAATTATGTTCTCCATTAGTTTGGGTAACAAATTGCAAGTCTTCGCAATGCTCAAAACTAGTTCCAAATAAAAAACAACCCTAAATTCCTACTTGGAAAAGACTAAAAACAATGTTCAGAGTGATTTAGATAAAAAAAAACCCATAGTTAGAATGTGTTGGGAACTCCATTTCCTCTTTTCAAAATTTCATTTATACGTTCCCAAATTTTTGGCTTCGGAGCTATTCGGTGGAATTAGTCGAGCATCACCGACAAGGTTGGCGATGCGCCAAATTTCCCTTTCCATCGTCTTCTTGAATTCACTTTTTATTCTTTCTTTGTTGTAACTTTAGGCGAATCAAATCTCCATCGCTGATACAGTCGGCGCTTCGCTAAAATGCCATTTTCCATCGCTGAGTCTGCTTTTTCCCAGGGCTGGCCTGCTGTTACTTTTGGCGAGCAGAAGAGCCACTCGACGACTTGCCAAGTGGTGTTGGCGATCATCATCCTTTATTGTCTTCCGCTTTTTTCCTCTTTTTGCCCGGTAATGTCCTTGCCTTGCTCTTTTGCCTTCATTGCTGCAAATTAGCATTTAAACATCAGTTTAGAGCATAGGCATTGATGACACTAAAACTCTAGATATTAAGCCCTAAATGAGTCAAAATCCTGACTTATCAGTTTACTTGGAAAATTCACCCATGAAGGGTGAAAAAAGATTTGGTAAGAAAGGGAAGCTTAGTCCCCGATATGTAGGCCCATATAAGATTTTGAGGCGTGTTAGTAAGGTTGCTTATTGTAACACCTCGGAAACTAGTAGGCTAAACTAGAGCTTGATAGTAGGGTTAGAGCCTTGAATGTTCCACCCAGTACCTTAAAATAAATATTTTCATGTTAGAACATGAATGCTCAAACCCCAAGGACCAACCATGGGTCCTTGAGGAAGACCCTAAGGAGACTGCCTAGGTAGTGACCCACGAGGGCACCTCACGCCACGTAGGTCCTCCCACGCCTCGTGGGTGAGGGGCCTTAGGTCAAGGCCCCAGGAACCAAGTCCCAGAACCTCAACTGTGGTTCACCAGCATGGGCTGTGGGTCCAACCACGGTTCGTCAGTGGTGGGTCGTGGGTGAGGCTTGGAACTACTTTTTGGCAGTTAAGTATAGGGGCATTATAGGGCTAGAACACCTATATAAGGATTTTATGTCACTAAATTAAGTCATTCAAGCCATTATTTTTAGAAATCCAAAAGAACTCATCCTCTCCAAAAATTCATTGTGTAAAACTACAAGGAAGAAGAAGAAGGAAGTTTGAGCTAGGGTTTGAATATCACAACCCAGGAGTACCCCCTAGATGTGAGGAGGCGTAATTAACCCCGAAAGGGTCTCATACAAGTTCCTTAGCATATCATAACATAGGATAAAAGAAATGATGCGGAATTTAAAAACATTATCCATACAATCGATGTCTTTTATTAAAAGCAAGCGGAAGTCTAACTTGCCTCAATTATCCATCTAATACAATCCTTGAATCAATTAGGGGAAAAACCCTTATTATATAGTCCGAAATGAAATAAGTTGAAAAGAAACTAAAATATCTCATACATCCTCGAATCTTGAAGACTCACCACAAGCTAGGAGAGTAGTCGATCAAAGCTTGAACCAAGAGAAGATCACCTTAATAACCAGACCCTACAGTTTGGGGAAAATGTAGGAAATATGGGTTAGTACAAAAATGCAGTAGGTATGATAGCCATGCATCAAAAGCTTGAAAACAAGCTAAAAAGGACATTTTAGTTGAAAACCATGCTATATGCCAAGTTTGAGAAATATCATAAATTTTAATGTAAAAACATAAGTGACAAGCATATTCAACATATAGATCATCATAGCATAATGGAACCATCTCATAAGTAACCCTAAGTTATACTTGTGCAATGCATAGATAAAGATCCCATAATCCCATCTATACTAAGTACAACTTTTAGGCCACCATAATCATACTTACTATTATTTTGTTCTCATCTTTAGTTAATACTCATAGACAAGGAACCCTTCACATTTACTAAGTCATATAAAGGAAAGCAACTCATAGCAACAATCCACATTAAGCATACTTCATTACATTTAGCCTTCATGTCAACATACTTAGTAGCATCATCATAAGCATATTCATTTCATAAATCATTTTAACATTAAGAAACACACCATATCTACTCTCAAAGCCAACTTGTGCAATGCATGGATGAAGTCCCATAACCCCACCCACACTAAGTAGTGCATTCTTCAGAATCCATAGTTCATAATCATTCATTGTGGGGGTAATCCTTAACCGACATAGACCATGTGACCAAATCATGAAATCCGGTGTTACCCACACAAAAAAGGGTGTCCTACTTGCCTAAGGCAGAAGTATTAACTTAGCTTAGGTGGATCGACTAGCTAAAAACCTATGAGGGCACATAGTTATGGGATAAGGAGATTGATACTAGATACCCTGCATCAACTCACGTATGGGCATCCATCTCAAGAGATTGCTACTAGAAACCCTGCCTCAACTCACATGAAAGCTTCCATTTCATATCAATATCCACTCGGTGCTTAGCATTATTCCCCACAGAGTACTTAAAATTTCATTACTTGAGTTCATTATTATGGAAGAATGCATCAACAATCAAACCAACATCATTATAAGATAACTCATAGATTCAATAAGTGAGAATAGCCTTTCAACTTGAGAATCCCCATATCGTGAGAAAACCTTTTACAACATGTCATTATCATTCATAAGTGTACAATTGAGAATAGTCTTTCAATCAACACATCATCATTAACATAATCATAGAAACTTCATTCATACTTCATTTCTAAGTGTGTGTATGTGAGAGAATAGCCTTTCAACAACAACAAAATTACATTATAGTCATAATCACCTTCTTCTCAAAGTATTCATAAAGCATGTGCATAAACATCATGATCATACATAATTCTCATAATTTACCCTTCAAGAACCATGGATCATAATTCACCAACACACCTAGAATTACTACATTAGACATGGATGATAACATAAATCAAATAATCAATTCATAACATTCATAATTCTATAATATTCTACTAACATCAATCAATACCCACACATTAAGATCCAATTTGAGAAAATAGGGTAACTCATGGATTCTTGAGAAACTCAACTTAAAATCATGTAAAATAATCAATATATCCATAAACAAATATAGTTCAATCATTTAAAAAGGGTTTGGGAGTGCCGTATGATGGTATAATCATGTAAAAAGGGTTAAAATAGGTAAATATATGTTAATAGGGTCAAAACATTCGAATAAGATGCCCCGGGACCACCCTAAGAGGTCCCAATGGGGACCCCAACCTTGGCCAAGCAATCTGCCAAGGCAGCTTGCAAATTGCTCTTGGAGGGAACAAGGGCACGTCGCGGACTTGCTCCCCCAAGGAGCAAAAAGTTTGTTCATGACGTGGTCGTATCGCGGACTCTACTGTCTCAAAATTTAATTCCAAATATCTTCAGGGAACAGTTCCGCGTTGCGAACTTCTTCCACGACGAAAATGCAGAAATTCAGAAATCTATTTTTTACTTCATTAAAGAGTCCATTTAAGTGAGGGGTATTTAGGGTACTTTAGGGGACATGTATATAGTGATTTTTAAGTCAATTTATCTCACTTTTATCACTCAAACACAAAACCCCAAAGATCTAAACCTAAAGTTCCTCCTTCTCTCTACTCTCTCTCTTCTCAAGAACTCCATTGAAGAAGATTGGAGCTTCAAGAAGAAGATCAACACTCCAAGGTTTCAACTTGGATTTTCGTGGTTAATTCGTCAATAAGGTATGGTTGCTTATCACTCTTGGGATTCCTTTCCCCAAGAGGCCCCTTCAAGATGAATTTCAAAATCTCCAATTTCTAGGTTTCAATCCAAAAACGTG
>JAJOOR010032969.1:0-27545 GCA_036250505.1 Solanum acaule | reverse complement strand
GGGTCGTGACATAAACAAGATTCACAATTTAAGATATCAATATAAGAAGGAAACTAGGGCATATGTGTTCCCCACAAGCTCTCAACGCATTATTCCCAATAATAGTAATTTTATCCTAGTGTTTGACATGCAAGGCTAATAAGTTAGGTATCCCTCAGTGATTGGTAATCCAAGTAGGAACTGTCACCTCGCAACTTGGTATGTCTACGGGTGTATGCTTTACTAACCATTACCTTTACCCCGGATTAGTCCTTGTGTTAATTTAGTTGGGTATTCACCCTCACGTCAACTGATTAAAGTCAAACTATAAGATATTAGCAAATCCTTAACTAAATCTCCATTGTTTAATCCTTTTCTCATTCATTACCCCCTTGGTAAGGCAAGTAGGAACAAGGTGAGTTCCAATGTTGGCCTACGTTAAAAAGACTTCTAAACGAAAGGATTAACAATACATGCATAAATACTATTCAATAATTACTTAATTATTATTCATACATTGTTAATTGCTCATGGTTCCCACAACCCTAGTTATGGGTTTAGCTACTTATGCTTGATAATTCACTATTCCTAATGTTGTTAATAAGAAGAATCATGAATTGATAATTAAAGTAGATGAACACCGAAATCTTGAATTGAAATCCAAAGTGCACATTCTATAAAACTAACTTCCGGAATTAAATTGCTTAAAGTTTGCAAAGTTATTCCAAAAGACAAAAAGAAAAGTTTCCAATAGAGTATCCACGGCGGCTCTTCCAAAGTTCCTAAGCTATAAGAAAATTTATATTGTGTATTATTTTTTGGCTCTTGGCTCCCTTCAAGAATAATTTTTCATGCCCTATTTGTAGATATAGAAACCCTAATAAAATAATTGAGTTCAAGACAAATTAGGAAACCAAAACCCGGAAGGAATTGGTTTCCACGTTTTTTGGATTTTGTTGTTGCCGCCACCTTCAATAATAAGAGGGGCTTCAGCTGTTGACTCATGGCAATCAGTTACGCAATTGCAAATTTGCAATTTGCCACTTTTGTGAAGCTTACTGCCAATATATGTAAATATATTATTTTGATAAATTTAATCCATTAAACTGCATTCTTGATTTCCTTCAATGATTTCTTGTTTTTAATTCATTTGTGCTCCAAATTTCTTCACCTTCACACCATTTTAATCCTACAAGTAAAATACACAACATAAGAATAAATCATAAAATTTATGTTCAAAAAGGATAACTAAAACATTAAATATGAGGTAAATAATGATTAAATATGTATAATTTTAGCCTCACATCAAGCAACTATATAATAATTAGGTTTATACATCATATTAATGAAATCCTCCTGACGATTAAACCATATCAGAATATCTCTGCTTCTTAGCAATTCAATTTTGCATTCTCCTTTAATATTATACTTTTTTTGGTATTTGGATTCTAAATTCTTCAATTTCAGGCCACCCATAGGAGAACTTTCCCACCACTATGTATTGAAGATTCTCTATTTTATTAATTCTATCATTCTCTTCTTCAATCCAAAAAAGTCTTGGGATTCCTTCATTCTAATAGAGTTTTCTTTATGGTGATTGGTGTTGCCGAACTCTGAATCTTTTGTCCATCACTTTCAGCCATCCAAATATACAAAAAATGTTCTCTTTTTGAGCTAAGTTCCTTACTTATAAAGTCGATAGGTAAACCGGTAGGGATGTTTTGCAAAATAGGCATGGTGTCTAGTAATCTTGAATGAATAGGGGCATTGGGATGTTTAAGACCGGGGAAGGAAGTATTAGAAAATAAAGAGGTAATTTCGGACCCACACTAGAGGAAGGCTGGTCAACAGTCATATTGGTCGTTCCGGTAAAAATCACTTCAGGGTTTCCCTAAACCACGACGACGGGTAGGTTTTTGAAAATAAATATGTTTTCTACATTTTTTTTCTTTTTTTTCATTCACACTTTATTCTTTTAATTTCTCACATTTTCTCTGTAAAAAATAAATTAATAACTAAAAACTTAAATAATGATAAGCAAATAGATCTATAAGAGAGATATTTGAAACTCAAACTATTGTTGAATCAAAGAAGTCAAACAAATTCACGGGTAAGAATGATCAAATATACCCCTTAACGAGTCAGGAATGTCGACTCATTTAGGGCTTATTATTAATCATTTAGTGTTGTCAATGCCTATTTTGTGCTCATAGTTGATGTTAATATGTTGATATACAACAATGAAGGCTTAAGAACAAGGAAAGGACATTACGATGCGAAAAGGAGCAAAAAAGTTGGAAAAGATGAAGAAAAGAGAAGATGGAGCTCGCAAAAGCCACTTGGCGACTCACCGAGTGAGCCTCCAGCTTGCCT
Organism: Solanum acaule; assembly: GCA_036250505.1. Taxonomy (NCBI): domain Eukaryota; kingdom Viridiplantae; phylum Streptophyta; class Magnoliopsida; order Solanales; family Solanaceae; genus Solanum; species Solanum acaule. The sequence goes on along the minus strand of JAJOOR010032969.1, from coordinate 25,193 downwards.
AAGGTTCTAGCAAAGTGGTCCATGTTCCAAACCTACTTGGTGAGCAAAAGGAGGATTCAACGACTCGCCGAATAGATTGGTGATCGCGATCCAGCTCGCCTAAACTTCCAAAACAATTTGCTGCATGAGTTATACCAAAAGGCGAGAAGAAGCACAACTCGACGGTTCGCCGCGTTGATCGGCAAGCTCGACTAACCTCACCAACTAGACTCCATGTTGATTTTTTGGGAATGTATAAATTTATTTTTTGAAAGAAGAAAGAGGCTTCACACACCGTGTATTTCTGAGTCTTTGAGGGATTTTACATTTTCACAATGTTATACATTCTTGAAGAAGATTTGGATCTAGGATTTGAGATTATAGGATTTTAGCTTTGAATTTGGCATTATGTATTGCAGATATTTATCAATTTAGATGGATAATCTTATTGGTAACAATTTCTTATTTTCTACTATGTTTGGCTAAAACCCCCTACCTTAAGGGTGTGATCATGTAGTCTAATGCATTAATTAGCTAATGGGTGTTATTAATTGTTGAATTTAATATTGTTTTCAAATGGGTTCAATTGTTTGTTCATGTTTTAATTGATGAACTGAAGTCTCTATGCTTTCTTAAGAAAGATATATTAGAGTAGAATGAATGATTGATAGTTTTATTGATTGTGTCTTTAAAATTTATCTTGAGAAAGTGGATTAGATTGCGTCTTTACAAATCCAGCTTGAGAAAGTGGGTTAATTAAGGAATTGGGTTGCTTGGTAGTGTTAAGCTTGTTGAGGTTCGAGAGAACTCACTCGAAACATGATAGTTTATTGAGAGATGGCTATTGTATTCAAAACCTAGCGTATCCATTGAGATTCAAGAACATGAACCAATTAGTAATGACTCATTAAGCGAAATTAGCATTCCATTGATCACATTCCGAAGGTCTAATCTCTATTTGTCTAGTTCCCTTGTTAGTTGTTCTTTGTCACAAATTGGTTACTAAATCCCCCCATTTGATATTAATAATTGAAACTTCATGATTTAATTTTATGTTGCAAAATCTTTACTTCTACAAACGATTAGAACACTTTTTTACATCATAGTTGAATTCTTTGCCATATCACTGCCTATGGGATCACCCCCAAATCTTAGTTCGGTTTATACTTGTTAGCGACCGCCTACACTTCGAATTGGATGAAGTGTAGTTGAGCGTTATAAAAAATGGTGCCTCTGCTGGGTAGTGGTGTTTAGAATTCTTTTATTGAAGTGCTTTCATCAACTAATTTTTTTGTAGTTGAATTTTCTTATTTGTGTTCTTGTTGTTTGCTCCAAAACAGGTGAAGAAATGAGTGTGAACGGGATCAATGCAAGTCAACTAAGGAACAATGATAACATCGGAAACTTGCATGATGTCAATGAGGATCAGTTGGAAACTGCTAGTGCTATTCGAATGCCTCCAACTATGGGCAATGTCGTGTTTCATGTGACCAACACGTTGTTGCAGTTGTTGCAAATGAAGAGTCTCTTTGGAAGGCTTGCTCATGAGGACCCTCATGACCACATCTAAATTTTGTGGATGTGTGTGGACCATTTTCCTTCAAAAACATTACTTAAGAGTCAGTCTGACTCTGTTCGTTTCCCTTTTCTCTAATGGGGGAAGCAATGAAGTAGTTGACCTAACTACTAAGGGAATCTATCAGTTCTTGAGAGGAGCTCAAAGAAGTGTTTTATGAAATGTTTTTCCTCCCTTGAAGGTGGTTAAGTTGAGGGATAATATCCAGAACTTCAAGTGGAATAATGGTGAGCCCTTCCATGAAACGTGTTTGAGGTTCCAAAAGTTGATTCTCCAATGTCCGACTCATGTATGGCCAACCATGTGCTATTGCAATATTTTTATTGATGCCTTGACACAATCAATGAGGGTGTCGCTAACCAACTTATTCGAGGTCAAATCATGAGACAACATTTTGACATTGTGTTAGACCTGCTTGATGAGATGACTAAAATCAATCGTTCATGGTACACAAGGGAAGATCATGTGTTTCTTTTGAATCTTGGGCTGACAAAGGAACAAATGGAAAATAACCAAGAACGAGATAAAAATATGGCCAAGATAATGACCCAAATGGACCTATTGACGAAGCATGTCATGGGAGGTGGTTACAAGGCTATCAATGCGGTTGGTGCTAATAGTTGTGTTAACGCTGATGATGCACAATTTAAGGCCATGTACAACGAAGAGGTGCAGTTCTTGTCAAACCAAGTGGGGTTTTCGTCCGATCTATCTAAGGCCTAGCGGGAATCAAGGTTTGAATAGAGATTGGGATGATGGTTGAAAATATCGAGATCGAGAATGGCATGACTGTGGTGAAAAGTGGAGAGATGGAGATGGTGACAACGATTTCTATATACCTCATCATGGACGTCAAAAGCCGAAGGAACGAAGGGCGGATCTCGAAAGCTTTCGGATCGAGGATATGCTTGCCCATATCTTGAACAAGGTGGAAGGATCAGACAAGGTACTCAAGGAGTTGAAAGACAATTTCTCTTCTCTAAATTAAATGGTGACTTCGCACTAGGTTTCCATTAAGCAGATTGAAAGTTAAATGGGTCAAATCTCGACTCATTTAAATCCTAGACTAAATGGGGGTCTTTCTAGTGATACCTTAGTCAACCCAAAGAATCAGTCATGATCACATGGCCACGTTGTGCCACGACGTTAAATAGGGCGCTTCTTGGGAGGTTGTTTGTTGTGGAGGTAAAGGAAAATTGGGGGAGCTAAAGCCCACTCGGTGAATCACTGAGTGGTTCGGTGAGCCTGATATAGATTACCTTTTTGACAAACTAAATGGTCAAGTTTCTATTAACTTCGGTGGGCTAAAGTCCACTCGGCGAATCACCGAGTGGATCAGCGGCATTAATGAACCTCACCTATCGCGGCGCAAAGTAAAGGGTCAAAGGACTTTCAACCATTTTGAATTCAAATCCTCTCTTTATTTTGAACTTTTTGACTCTTCCACTTTTACAATCATATTTTAGATCATAGTTTTTAACCTCAATTTTTGTGGGTGTCCTTCTGTGGTTGGAATCTGAAGCGTTGCCCTCCCTTTCTCTTTGCCTTAGTGTCCCATTTTTGCAATTGAGGTTGCTTGCTCGAAATTGTTTTAGATTGTGCAATTTTTGTTGAGCATGTGTTTGAGTAGTTCGTAGATCTATTGTTTGCATTCATTTTGTGCTAAATTGCTCGTTAATATCCATTTCAAAATCAAGCATGCCTAATACCTTGTTTAGCTTAAATTAGTTTTGTTTTTGCATTTAAATTGCTTGAATTGTAGGTTGCATGTTGGGTTTTGTGTAGGTGAAGTCTGAGTAACCCAAAATCCACCAAACAACTCGAATTTTCCCAATGATGGATTGGGTGACGTCGTTCTTAAGAGTAAAATTGTTTCTTGGTCGACTCTAGATTAATTGGGGGAAGTCTGAGTACCCTGGGTTAGATAATAGCTGTGGGTAGACTTGAATTACGTAGAATTGTCCTTGAAATTGGTTGTTGTAGCCTGTGCACTAAGAATTGGAATTTGGGTTGGGAATTTGCCACATTGGGCCATTTGGCTAGCTGAGTCGAGCTCGCCGAGTGACTCAGCAGCTTGCCAATTGACCCCCCTTATCACCTTTTTGACTTGAAATGCTGGTAAATTACACTGTAACTTTTGGCGATATGCTTGTGCTTGCTGAGTATACTCAAGGACTCGCCGAATGGTTTTTGTCTCGCCTTTCTTACTTCATTTTAGGTTGTTTGTTTCTATGATATTCGGCAAAGCAACCTCTAGTAGTCGAGTGAACTCGGCGACTGGTTTTTGGTATCGCCCTTTTGTGCTGAATTTCTATTGCTTTCTTCTGGAACTTCCGACGAGCCCTCTACAGCTCGCCGGATGGCTTCGGTGACTCACCGAGTGGTTTGGTGAGTTTTCCTGCATTCTTCTCGAAAATGACATTTTGCTAACTCTTTGCAACCACATGTGTTTTGTTTGTGTTTTTCTACATATATGGCTAGACCAACGCTTCCGGTGAGAGGTACAACAACCTCTCTAAAAAGGAAAAACAGGTTGTCATTGCAGCAGAGGTCACACCTCCCCAAGCCAATCGTCCTAAACCTCCTTAGGGGAGTGTGAAGACCAAGGGGAAGAAACAAGTGGTGGCTAGTTCCAATTCGAGCTCATCGAACAAAATGGGCATCAACTCCACTCATCTCACTTCCTTCGTGTCTGAAAGGGAGGAAGCTGCGGGGTCCAGGGCTTCAGTGCATACACCGGCAACTTAACTTTAATATAAAAAAATAAGTACTATTGTGTTTTGTTATACACTGAGTTATTATTTTCATGTTTTAAAGCTTTCTTTATACTGCATCCTTATTACTGCTTTATATTGAAATGAGTAGAGTTGAGTTGAGGCGAGGTAAGTTTCTTCAGTTCTTTTTCTGACATATGTATTGTTTTAGAAATCCCGTCGCATGCTCGTACAATCAATGTACTGACGCCATTTGGCCTGCATCATTTTATGATGCAGATACAGGTAACCAGGATCAGCATCCGGTGCTTCATTGATCCAATTGAGCACTCAGAGTCATTTGGTGAGCCTCCTTTCTCTCTGGAGGTTCCCTTTTATTTCTTTGCTTATTTTAGTTGTTAGGATGATCGGGGATCTCGTCTGGACATCCCTCATAGTATTAGAGGCTTCATAGACAGTCAGACGCTATTAGTTCATTAGTCTTATTCGTTTCAATTGTTTTGGTTTGTTATAAGACTTGAGTTGCTTATTGTCTATTGAATGTTTCTTTTACAACATTCTAATTATTTCATGAGCTTATATTTGTGGAGTAAACTCTTCCACTGAGTAGTAAGCCAGGCCACTGAGTACTGCTTTTCATCCTCCGACTAATGGTCAAGCAGAGCACACAATACATACTTTAGAAGATATGTTGAGGGATTGTGTGACTGATTTCAAATGTAATTGGGATGATCACCTACCTCTCATAGAGTCTATTTATAACAATAGTTACCACTTTAGCATCCAAATGGCTTCGTATGAGACTCTTAATGGGAGAAGATGCAGATCTTTTATTGGATAGTTTGAGGTTGGTGAAGCTAGGTTGATAGGACCAAACTTAGTTCATCAAGTTATGGAGAAAGTGAAGGTTATACAAGAGAGATTAAAAATAATGCAGAGTCGCCAGAAATCCTGTACAGATGTTAGGAGAAGAGACTTAGAGTTTGAAGTAGATGATTGGGTTTACTTGAAGGTTTCACCCATGAAGGGTGTTATGAGAAATTGCAAGAAGGGAAAGTTTAGTCCCCGATATATTGGTCCTTACAGAAAATCTAAGAGGATAGGTAATGTGGCTTTTGAGTTGGAGCTACCATAAGAGTTAGCAGCAGTCCATCCAGTATTTCACATTTCTATGTTGAAGAAGTGTATGGGCGATCCTTCACTTATCATACCTACTGAAGATATTGGTATTAAGTATAGCTTATCTTATGAGGAGATTCATGTTCAGATTTTAGACCGCCAGGTTCACAAGTTGAGAACCAAGAAAGTAGCATCACTCAAAGTTTTGTGGAGAAATCAGTGTGTTGAGAAAGCTACTTAGGAAGCTGAGGAGGACATGAACAAGAGATAGCCACATCTCTTTGAGTCCGGAGAACTTCCAAACTAAGGTACTAATCCTTTTCTTGGAATTTATTTTAAATTGGCATGTTGTGTATATACATTGCTTGTTGGGTGTTTAAACTGAATGTTAGATGTTATACCCTTAGACTACTAAGAGTAATCTCATTCGACGACTAATGTTCCCAAGGGGGAGATATTTTAACACCCCGCTATTTGAAAGAGCTAGAATTAGAAAGAACCATTTTTGGAAAGAATAAAAATCTAAAATTTGGCAAAGTTATGTGAAGTATGAACTTTGGGTCAAATTCAAATGACCATAACTTCCGGTACAAGATGAGTTAGGGGTAACACAACATATCCAATGAAAGATTCTGAGTCCTCTTTCCAACGCCACCGAGTTTGCAAATTTTTAGCTCGTATGAGGGAGGCATGCCCGTTTGAAGTTGGGTTGTCCGGAAAAGGAAAGCTACCCTAATTTAAGAGGGGTATTTTGGTTTTTTCCTTACCCAATTAAGTTATTTCATTTTTAGTAATTAATTAGGGGTCTAAACTGATTTGGTTCAGTTTATGCATTCAAAATTAACGCTAGGGTTTTTAGAGAAGTTCAAGAAACGCATAAAACGAGAAAAGTCAAGGCATTCTTGGAGATTTCTTGTGGGATCGAAGGTCGTTTCGCCAATGGTTGATCTCTAAAGAGGTATGTGAGTTCACATAGCGTTGGGTTCTTTCACCCACATACCAATCATGTTAATTTCACTGTTAAATTTGATCTAGAGAGTTAAAGGCTGATGATCTTGAATAGTGTTCTTGAAATTGACTTTTGTTCTTGAGATTAGGATGAGATTGATGAGTTCTTAGGCAATCATGTCGATTTTAGGGTTGTGTTTGATTAGATTCGTGTGTACATGTATTGGTTATCTTAATCTAAAAGTAAACTGAGAAAAAGAATCAAATTTTTAGTCGAATTAAGATCAGAAAACGAGTTGAAAATTTCGCTGGAACCACCTGGGGAGGGGCTAGCGTGGCGCGCCCCAAATGCACCAGAGGGGCTGGGGTGGCACGCCAGCAGTGCACTATTTTGCTGCCTCTAAACTTTAGGGGCTGGCTCCCTGCCCCAGCAGTGCGCTCGGGACGTCTGCCCCGCATCCGTTCTTCGTCGTTTTACCCTTCTAAGTTCTCCTAAAGTATTCTAACACTTCGTATCGATTCTAACTACTCTAAACGACTTTTAAACGTCTAGAAATCATCCATAAACATGAATCATAACCTTGAATCCATAAATTCAAATTCAAGGGAAGTCAAGAGCCAAGTCTAGAGAGTTCTTAGAGTCTTTTCAAAAGTCTTTTACAAATGTTTTAACTTGTTTTAAAAACTTGAGCATTGAGTTGAGTAAGAGTAAGAGTGAAGTTCAGTTCTTCAAAAGATTATATGGGAACTACGTATTCCCAAGAGTAAAATGTTTTCACATTTAAACAAGAGAGGAAACACCAATTTCCACGAGAACTTTCAAGATAGTTTATCAGTAATAATCTCAAACCAAAGAAAGAGTTATGCTTTTAAACGTATGAGCTAGTTACATTTTGGGAGTAGTATTGAGCACTAATCTGGGGACGAGTTTGAGTTCAGATAATTTAAAGTCTCCATAAACCGTGTAGCCAACATGGGTAGAAAAGGGTCATATTTTTTTGATGATTCCTTAGTGCTTTAAGCATAGACTAGTGGATACACTTAGTATTAGGTTCTATACCCCTAGCAAGGGATAGCACGGCCCTGGAAGCGTGAGGCAAGACCATGTATCATCACATAGCTCATAGTGATGGTTGTCAGTTAGAGAATCTCCCACAGAGTCACTTGTACTTTTATATACAAAACTAAGTACTATTGTGTTTTTTTATACACTGAATTATTACTTAATGTTTTAAAGCTTTCTTTATACTGCATCCTTATTACTGCTTTATATTGAAATGAGTAGAGTTGAATTGAGGCGAGGTAAGTTTCTTCAGTTCCTTTTCACGCATATGTTTTGTTTTAGAACTCCCCTCACACTCATACATTCAATGTACTAACGCCATTTGGCCTGCATCATTTTATGATGCAGATACAGGTAACCAGGATCAGCATCCAGCGCTACGTTGATCCAGTTGAGCACTCAGAGTAATTTGGTGAGCCTCCTTGCTTTCCGAAGGATCCCTTTTATTGCTTTGTTTATTTCAATTGTTAGGATGATCGGGGGTCTTGTCCCAACATCCCTCATATTATTAGAGGCTTCATAGATAGTTAGACGTTATTAGTTCATTAATCTTATTCATTTCAACAGTTTTGGTTTGTTATAAGACTTGAGTTGCCTTATTGGCTATTGAATGTTTCCTTTACAACAGTCTAAGTATTTCATGAGCTTATCCTTGTGGAGTAAAGTCTTCTGCTGAGTAGTAAGTCAGGCAAAGGGTTCGCTTGGGGCCAGCAATGCTTCTCGATTGCCAGTCCCGCCCAAGGTGTAGGCTCGGAGCGTGACACATTTGGCAACAATAAATTAGTAGAATATCTCTTATGGTATTGAACATGCAGGTTTGGAGAAAGATAATGTGCGTCTGAAGGGGGACCTTGCTTTAGATCAGGCAGCTCCAATAGCTGAAAAATCCAAAAACTTTATTAATATCAAAGGCTTCTATGACTTGTTGAAAAAGGATCTTCCCCTACCTCTCTTTCCACATCCACTCCTCTCTAGCCTTTCCATGCCATGTGCTCCTAGTGTATCTTCTTTTGCTTATATTCTATTATTTTTTTGGCATTTGTGCAAGTGGTGGTCTATACACTCTGGAAAATGGATCTATTGGCCCTATGTTTTTTGTTGTATGCGGTTTCGTGTTAATTTACTTGGTTTTATTACCAATTGTTTTAGCTTTGATAGTTTTGGTGATTGCTCTGCAACCGTGAGTATTAATTACTTCTATACTTTGTTGATATATTTTTATGATATTAAAAAGGGGAAGGTGTTGTGTATGATTATTTCCTAGTCTTCTAACAAGTTACTTCGAGTTCTATGTTTGTATAATGTCTTTCAGCATGTTCAAATACACACACGGATTCATGGGTTTTTCATAATCAAAAAGGGGGAATTTGTTAGACATAGATAGGTTTTGCCAAGTGACAGGTGCAAAGAACGAGTCCACAAATATAATCATAGAAGACCAAATCCCAACTGGGCATATAGAGAAAGAAAAATATTCAGGCGGTCGAAACAATACAGTACGCCAAGTCCCGTGAGAAAAAGGAACCACTACAAGTATTCCAACTCCCACAAGGAAAAGGAAGCACTACAAGTTTATTGAAGTAGAGTTGAAGTAGGAAGGGACTTTGTTCTATAAATAGAACAAGGTTTTCTCCAAAGAAGGTTGCGCACTTACATAGAGAGATACGAGTAAAACATAGTCTTATTGTGAGAGAGTTCAAATTGGAGTTTTTTGATGTTCTGCAAAGAAGATAATTGAAACTTTCTATTATGTTTAGTTTGAGTCTATTGTTAGAGTTGTCATACTTTGTCTGCTGTGAAATTTAGTATAGTTGGATATTTGAGTTAGGGGTAACTTGAAGATCTGGGACATAAACCTAGGGGTTTGTGTTTAGAGTCTAGGAATTAGAGTATAATTCCTTAGGTTACATTGGTTTGTAATTGTTTGTAGTTTGAAGTTTTATTGAGTTAACAAAAGTTTGAAAGTGAAATTGTTGGGCAATTACAAACGTACAACTAAACATTATAAGGATCAGATAACCCATAAATGATCCTAGAATAACTATGAAGGTCATGATTCCAACACACATCTTAATATTCAAATGTGTATTCAGATTGAGACTTCTTAATCTTAATGAAAATAAATGAGTCCATGTACATAATTAGTCTTCTTAACAATCCAAAGTAGGTGCAGAAAGTTGTAATACCTTTTTCCATTTTGCTTGTGATGGTCTTTAAATAGTATCATTTTGTTAAAGGGAGGTTCGAACATCTTCCTTAGAAGGATGCATACACATTATCTTAAGTCTATGCAGGTTACTTAAGTATGTATAGAGCAAAAGATGACGAAAAATACACTTACTTCCGAAGTTGATTCATGAACACATTTAGATCTAGAAGATACAACAATCCCAAAATTGTCATCCATGTTATATATAGTTGCTCTAGGTTTGGAAGCTTCCTCTATATGATGTTCAACATTTGGGAATTAGATTTATGTTACGTAGGCATTTAAATAAAAATTTAATGATACTTTAAAAAGTAATGTTTTGAAAACTAACTAAAAAATCATTCTAATGTATGAACAAAAACTGTTTCGATAAAAAAAAGAAAAAACAAATCATGTACAAAAATGTGACACAATACTTGCTGATATTAAATTTAAGATACGCATCTACTACATTTGTATCCCCCCCCCCCCCCATTTACTAACATACACCATCCAAAAATATAAAAATAGAAATTAATACAACTATATAAGCAAATTTCTAATTAATTACCATTGATCACTTTTTGTTGTTCTTTGTCAACAAAGTCGTATGGATCCTTTTTCTCTTTTGAGTTAGTGTCTTCATCAGATTTTTCATCCAGCATTAGATTTTCTCCCTTTTTCCTTCATTTTCTACATTGGACTTTATGTTTTGCACCATCTTCATGGGGGATTTCCTTCCCTTTTCAATTTTCATTCCAAAGATCTGTGGAATCAAACAAAAGACAAGATCAATCGAGGTATATATTTAAATTTAAGAATTCATGCTTACTTGAAAGTAAAATATTTCCTCTATAGTACTAATGGATTTAAAGTTGACAAGCAAAGTATTAAAATAGGAACAAACAATTCAATTAATTAGGAGCAGAACTACTATGTCAAGCTTTCTCCTTATAATAATACTAATAATAAAAAAAGTTAGAACATATATGTATGAAATTTCTTTACCAATTCAACAAACCATGGAAAAAGAATAAATGGACTTGTTTTTATTTTTAGAAAATTGCAATAGGATAAAAGTAGTATTTCCAAGTACTAGCACAAATTAGTAAGAAAAATAATCCTTTTTCAATTATAGTTATTTTTCCTATGCCAAACTTAGATTGAGCATTTAGTTATACAAATATGAAAATATCCCATAAAACATTAAACCTAGCTATCATGTCATTAATTCAAAATCTAGTGAATGTAACTGTAACATCCAAAAATTTCTATGTTGAGACTCGAGTCATCCTTTATGGTGAATGAGTTTTTTTCCGAGTTATTCAAAATTTTCTGAAATGTTAAGGTCACTAAAATTCCATAGCATAAAGTTGAGTTGGAAACTTTCCTTCCAATTGAATTTCTCTATGAGATTATTTTTTGGTCAACTTCAAATAACCATAACTTTCAACACACAAAGAGTTTGGTGGGCCATAAGATATCAAATCCAAGATCTCTGAGTCCTCTTTCCAATGCCACAAATTTTTCTAAAATTTGAGTTCGTATGAGGGAGATATGCCCATTTGAGTGCAGCATGTCCAGTGAAGGAAATTCATCCGAATTAAGGAGGGGTATTTTGGTCTTTTCCTTAACCCACTAAGTTTACACGTTTTTACACCAAAATTAGGGTTCAAAGCTACTTAAAATCAGTTTACGCTAAAGTCTAAAAGAGTTTGGAAAGCTAGGGCAAAGTTCAAGACGAAAAAAGGGAGAAAAGTTTCAAGCGTTCAAAATTCTTACGATCATGGAGGAAGGATTTGATCCTTACAATGTAGGTAAGCTTTCATAGTGATGGATTTGTTCCCCCTCATGTCAATCATGAGTTTATTGATTTAATTTCTTCCATGAAAATCCATGTATTGAAGTTCTTGATGAGTTTCCTGAACTTTTGTTAATAAATCTATATTATTGTAGTTTGATGAGTTCTTGAGGTGAGGTTTTCGAGTTTGAGGGTTGTTCTTGAGGATATTTGAGTAGATATTTGTTTACTTATGTTGGGTATACAAATCTAAGGAAGTTTGGAAAAAATCAATCGATTTTAGGTGAATTAGGATAAAAAATCAAGAAGCAAAATTCGTCGGGACATCCTGAAATTTTATGGGGGCGACGCGTCCCCATAGCACCAGAGAAGCTAGGGTAGTGCACACCCATAGAACCAGAGGGGCTGGGACAGCGCGCCAGTAGTGCGCCAGAAACCAGCCTCAGTCAGTAGAGGCCTAGCATGATGCGCCACCCCTCTTCCTGAAGAGTCAGGCCACCTTTCTTCTTCGTTTTCATTCTGCAATTGTTCCCTTGATTCCAGCTTTCATTCCTTTCTTAATCCTAAATATTTAAACCTTCATTAATCATCGAGAGATCTTATGTATCATGAATCATAATTCTTGAATTCATAATTCAAATTCAAGGTAGATTTAAGAGTAAAGTTCTAGAAAGTCCTTTTGAGTCTTTTCGAGGGGTCTTCTATAATTATTTATAATTTGTTTCAAGATTTGAGTAAATGAGTATGAGAATGAGAAGAGTGTATTCATGAGTTTACATTGTTATTGAGATCCTTGAGTCGAGTCGCTCATGCCCATAATTCAGAAAATGAACACCATAAATTGAGTATATTTGAGAAGAGTAATATTATTGAGTTATTAGTCTCGAGTTCTTGAGTCCTTGAGTTCTTGAGTCTTGAGTTATAAGCCAATGAGAAGAGGTTAAGAGAATCATCTTAGAAAGAGGTCTTAAGAAGGAGTCTTAGGGATCGTTTGGTAGAAAAATAAATAACGCAGGGATTAGTAACGCAGGGATTAGTAATGCAGAGATTAGTAGTGCTGGGTTTAGTAATGTAGGATATATTTTTTATCAAGTGTTTGGTTCATTGCTTCCCAACTCATCCTGTGTTTGGATTAAAACTCTACAAAGTCTTCTTTCCAATTATACGCTTGAGTTATTATGAGGTTTTCTATTTTATGTAATCGAGACAAGGTAGATAATTGCTGGACAATATTATTTTTTATGGCCTTCTAACTAGCTAGGAGAAGAACAATATTGTTGTCATGTTTGCTATTTTCTTACTTGAATTATTTGAGGGCAAATAATTGTCATCTTAAGAAATTAATAACTTAAAAACATTAATTTTCAATTTAGAATAGATAGATAGACTATCTACTTTAAAACCGAAAAGATGGTAAACAATACTAAAATCGAATAAATCATCTAAATTTACACGTAAAAATTGCAAGTTGCAGTTTTCATATGTATGCAATTTATAAATTGTTCAAAATAAAAAAAAATTAGAAACCACATATAAATCAACAAATAATATATTCAATCAAGATCACAAACGTCATGTGGTGTTATATTTTCCTTTTCAATTAGTAAATGTTAAATAACTCACATTTTAAATACTGTATTGATATGTATTGCATTTATTTAACAACAACCAACTCTCTCTAAATAATAAAATTTGTAAGTTAATTTATTTAAATAAATTTACTAGTACAAATATAAAATATAAAATCAAGAAAATAAATAAAATGATTAAAAGGACTTGAGTGATAGTTTTGTCTTTACATGGATAATCTCATGGTATTAAATTCAATGTATTACTAATACCACCAAATGGAAGGCATTAGTAATTCATACTATAATACCATGTAGGGTGTATAACAAATCCATGGATTAGTTATACTTAGCCCAAAAATTCTACCAAACATAGTACTAAATAATACTATACCTAATGCATGGAGTATTTCTCCTAATACTTCCTACCAAACGACCCCTTAGTAACCTTCTTATGGAGAGTTCAATAGCCATGAGATAAGTTTTTCCCAAGTATTGGAGTAAGAAAATTGTAGACCAGTTTAGAGATGATGGAATAGGTCCATAGCTTTCAAGTGTCAGCTTTAGACCTAAGGGGGATATGATAAGATGAGAAACCAAGTCAAGTGTTGAGAATGAGATAGTTATGCCTTCAGAAAGAGTTAAGCAAGTACATCAATCCATTCATACTCTAGCGTATTCCTTTGAGTTCAGTCATTACAACATCATGATGATGTTTCTTATATCAGAATTATGTCTATGACCTATGTCATACACTTCAGAGAGTTTCACATGTATGCTCAGTTTTTAGAATGAGGGGAAAAGACTTTAGCCCATTAACTTCGAGTTTAATCCATAAAGTTATGGATATCAACTCCATGATATGAACCTATTCATATAAGAATTCATGTATCGTAGTATTTTTAGTCTCGTAAATTCGTAATTTAATCTCAAAGGCTAGCAACATAATGTTATGTCATGCAGATTCTTATATCAGACATCTTGAATGAATCGTGCTTATGATATTTCGCCCTTAAGCTCTTTCAGTTATCCTTTTAGTTTTGAGAGTGGTGTTATTGATAGTATTTGTATGATGATAGAGAAGAGGATTGCTATTTATTATTGTGACAGTGATGTGTGGCCATTGCATCTAAGTTTATGAATGTGGAGGGAGAAGGAGACAAGGTTTTACGTGGGCCATAAGATATCAAATCAAAGATCTCTGAGTCCTCTTTCCAGCACCATCGAGTTTGCTAAATTTCATGTTCGTATGAGGGAGATATGTCTGTTTGAGTGTAACCTGTCCAGTTAAGGAAATTCATCTAAATTAAGGAGGGTATTTTGGTCTTTTCCTTACCCTACTAAGTTTACACGTTTTTCCACCCAAATAAGGGGTCAAAGCTGATTAAACTCAATTTACGCTAAAGTCTAAAAGTGTTTGGAAAGCTAGGGCAAAGTTCAAGAGGAGAAAAGGGAGAAAAGTTTCAAGCGTTCAAAATTATTGCGATCTTGGAGGAATTTCGCCAAGGATTTGATCCTTACGAGGTATGTAAGCTTTCAGAGTGATGGGTTCGTTAACCCTCACACCGATCATGAGTTTGTTGATTTAATTTCGTCCATGAAAATCTATGTATTGAGTTTCTTGAAGAGTTTCTTGAAGTTTCGTTCTTAACTCTTTCTTATTGGAGTTTGTGGGTTCTTGAGGCGAGGATTTCGAGTTTGAGGGTTGTTCTTGAGGAGATTTGAGTAGATTTTTATTTAATACTTATGTTGGGTATACGAATCTAAGGGAGTTTGGAAGAAATCAATCGATTCTAGGTGAATTAGGATTAAAAATCAAGAAGAAAAATTAGTTGGGACATCCTGGAATTCTGTTGGGGCAACGCACCCCCATAGCGCCAGAGGGGCTGAGCCAGCGCACCCCAATAGCGCTAGAGGGATTGGGGTAGTGCACCAGAAACCAGCCTTAGACAGTTGAGGCCTGGCACGATGCGCCACCCCTACTCACGAAGCGTCAGCCACCTTTCTTCCTCATTTTCATTCCGCACTTGTTCCCTTGAGTTAAGCTTTCATTCCGTTCTTAATCTTAACAATTTAAACCTTCATTCATCATCAAGATATCTTATATATCATGAATCATAATTCTTGAATTCATAATTTAAATTCAAGGTAGAGTTAAGAGTAAAGTTCGAGAAAGTCCTTTTGAGTCTTTTCAAGGAGTCTTCTACAATTATTTATAATTTGTTTCAAGACTCGAGTAAATGAGTATGAGAATGAGAAGAGTGTATTCATGAGTCTACATTATTATTGAGATCCTTGAGTCGAGTCGTTCATGCCCATAATTCCGCATGAACTCCATCAATTTAGTATCTTTAAGAAGAGTAATATTATTGAGTTATGAGTCCCGAGTTCCTGAGTTCTTGAGTCTTGAGTTCTAAGTACTGAGTTGCCATATTTCTATTAAGATCCCTGAGTTGAGTCGTTCATTTCCATAATTTTACATAAATCATATGATTTGAGTTATAAATTTTTAGGAGCTTTTTAAAGCCAACACTTTTGTTCTTAAACTATGTTTTGAGAAGGTAAATATGATTTTTGAGAAAAGAGTTTCTAAAACATGATTAGTATGATAATCCAGTATGCCATAAATGTATGAGCAATGTTTATGCAGTATGACTTCCCGAGTCATCAATGATAATACTATAATATGATTTTGATATGTTTTGAGAAAGAATTTTCAAATATGAGTTGAGTAAGAGTATAAGGAGACTATGTATTCTCAAAGATATCAATTTTTACATTGATAAAAGAGAAACCAATATTTCTAAATGAGTTATGAGTTATGAGTTTAAAAGATATTTCAAAAGCAGTAACCTATTTTAAGAGAATAGTTTGAGCAATTATCTCAAACCAGAGGATGAGTTATGTTTTTAAACATATGCGCATGAGTATACATTTTTGGGAATAGAATTGATCACCAATATGGGAATGAGTTCAGATAACTCAAAATCCTCATAAACCATGTCTGCCAACAAGGGTAATGGGTAATATTTTTAGATTATTCTTTATTGCATTTTAAGAGTATCTTAGTGGATCCACTTAGTTAAGGATGTCCTATACTCTGACAAGGTATATGAAAGTTCTGGCAGCGTGGGCAACACGTTGTATCATTACATAAATCATAGTGATGGTTGTCGATTAGAAAATCTCCCAAGTAAGAGTTATTATTGTATTCTTACAAACTTATAAGACCTATTATTGTATCCTTACATACAATTGAGTTATTATTGTATTCATACATACAATTGAATTATTATTGTATATTTACATGCAATTGAGTTATTATCTACTATTTTAAAAGTTTTTCATATGTTGAATCTTTTATTGTTACTTTATCCTTGAGTTGAGTTGAGTATCTTTGAGTTGAGTATCTTTGGGTTGAGAATCCTTGAGTTGAGTATCTTTGAGTTGAATATCCTTAAGTTGAGTTGAGTATTCTTGATTTGAGTCGAGTTGAGTGAGATGAGACGAGGTAAGTATGTTCCCTTTTTATCAGCTAAAGCTTATTTTATGCTTTAGAATTCCTCTTACATGCTTGTACATTCCATGTACTAATGTCATTTGTCCTGCATCGTTTCATGATGAAGATACAAGTATTCAGGATCATCAACAAGTATTTTCGTTGAGGTCATGTGATATTCCAATCAACTTTGGTGAGCCATCTTATATTTCGAAGGACTTCACCTTTACCTTACAGTTAGTAGTTGGAGATGTTGTGGGTTTTGTACCAATATCATTCTGTAATAGTAGAGGCTTCATACATACACATAATTGAGGAGTTTTCTATATTTACTTTCTTTTGAGTATTGCTCAGACTTGTAAGGTTGCGTATTTGAGGTCAATGAATTTAATTTAGATTTAAGCTTATGTATGCTTGAGTTAGTCTTCCTTTTGAGTCAGCCAGGATGAGGGTTCATTTGGGGTCTAGCAACGGTTCTCGAGTGCCGGCCATGTTCAGCGTGTAGGCTCGGGTCATGACAGTAACAAAAATTAAATCCACTATAAAGACAAGGAATGTGTGTTTGTGAGGAGTGTTGCGCTTAAAACATCTCTGACCTATAGGCTAAAACTAGGTAGGTTACATCCATGTGATATATTAATGAACAAAAAACATTTTTTTACCATCCAAAACATTACAATATTCATCCCTCCATTAGTTCAAGAAACTAATGGCTATAGTCAAAACATACTCTCTTCAGAGATCTTTCTTTTATGTCCTTTTCAGTAATGCATCTTCTACAAAAAATCTTGAGTTATCCAACATCCTCCCCCAGTTGTACTAAAACCCAAATAAAATTAATGAATCCTTTTCTTCATTGTTTCTCTTTTTGTTCATGGAACTAGCTAGTTTGTTTTCTTCAATTTTGTGAAGAATTTGGAAAACAACTGATAAATAGAATGGATTTGGTGAAGTAGGTGTTGAATTTTATCTTACCACTAGCAAGTATGGTGATGTTAGCATGTACATGACCAATTTCTTTTCATGAAAACATGAGAATTGTTTTAGGATGAACTTTCCTTGGTGAAGATATAAGGATGAAGTTGTTAGTATCACTAGAACCTCTTTTAGAATTGCAGAGATAATTCAAAACTTTAAGCAAAGGTTACACTACCTTTTCAGAATTATGATTTTGTATACTCATCAATTGAAAACTTATTCATTGAATTTTAATCTCTGCTGAACAAATATTTTGATAAATTAATTTAGCAAATTTGTCGTAATTATGAATCCTCTAGCCTCTAGGAATTGAAGAAGAATAATTTTGCCAAAACGACGGGATCGTTTAAAACAAATATCACTATTCAAATTTCAAGTCCTGGGATTCACCATGTTTTGAGAGCAGGGATGAGAATGTTGTTTGATATATAATTCGTCAAGCTAAGAAATGTTGGAGTTTTTTTAAAATGGAGCGGCAAAAGAATTGATTGAAATAGTCTCAATAATTTTATTAACCATAGGAGGGATTTAAACTGTCAATTTGAGCACATAATATGCCTAAAATTTGCAATTCAAAATTCAAAAAATAAAATAGAATTTCTCAATCACTAAAACAACCTAATAGAAATTTAATTTCAAATTTATCCTAAACCTAGTGTATTTATTTATTATAAATTATTGCAGTAACTAAAGAAAAATTCAACACTTCACCTTTGCTTTAGTTACTGTAATTGAAAAAATGCTCCTATTCAATTTCTGCTTTGACGGTTGATATTGAATTTTGTTCTTTTTTATTTAACTTTTTTAAAAAATCTTTTTCTTCTTTTGGCCTTGTGCTTAAAGAACGTCTTCAATAACCTTGTTGTGTCT
The DNA here is from genome assembly GCA_036250505.1 of Solanum acaule. NCBI lineage: Eukaryota > Viridiplantae > Streptophyta > Magnoliopsida > Solanales > Solanaceae > Solanum > Solanum acaule. The sequence continues at coordinate 6,890 of JAJOOR010032969.1, read as the reverse complement.
AAAATCTCTTTTGAAAGTGTTTTACTCTAACCTTTTATAGGATTTGCAAAATGTTGTTGTATGGATTTTTTTTTCCATCACAACATCAAATATCAAATAAGTTTCAAAATATGGTTTTATTCTCACCGACCAAATTTGATAGTTATCCTCTATTCAAAAAAGATACTTATGTTTATCATTTTTAGGGTAAAAAGGTGGTTGAAAATAGCATGGTCTGAAAATAGGATTAAAATGGACTGAAAAATATCTCTTTTGGGTTAAAAGTAGCCCTAACGGATTAAAATTGTTAGCCCTTACTAGTTAAAAATGATATAATAGTTCTTTGGAAGAACTAACCGATCCCATAAGATCAATAAAGTTCTTCATACCATTGTTGGTGTTTTTAAAAATGGGCGAGCAAAAAGAATTGATTGAAATACTCTCAATAATTTTATTAAGTATAGGAGGGGTTTAAATAGTCAATTTGAGCACACAATATGCAGAAAATCTACAATTCAAGAAAGCTAGAATTTCTAAACAACCTAATACAAATTTAAATTTCAAATTTATCTTAAACCTTGACAATTTATTATATTAAAAATAACTGCAGTAACTAAAGTAAAATTCAACAATAATACTTGGATAAATTAGCTTGAATTGGTCAAATGAATATAGGCCTACGAGTTAATACAATAATGAGTGTTGAAAGATGAAAGCAATTTCGAAACATTTAATAGACATTACTCAGAAGAAATGAAATCTAAGCATTCTAAACTTGTCCATAGGACAAAATTTACTAAGGAGAAACCAAAGTGTCCTATCATGTTATCCTTTCATCATTAGATGATTTATAGTCCAATTTTTATATCTTTATTTGTATTTATTAGAATATATATTTCTTGTTAAGTTAAAACTAATCAATTAATGGAAGGTAATTTTTTTTTTATTAATGGTAAAATGATCCTTAAAATTTTCAAGAATATTTTCGTATTTCAACTTTAAATTTGGGGCTACCAACTTTTTGTATAGTATGATGATGATGATGATTAAGATAAGATTGGTTCGTACATATATCAAGAGAGGTTTACCCTACAATCAAATGAGATATAAAAGAAACAAATGAAAAATGATTTCAAATTCATGATAGGAGAAATAAGCAATCATTTTTCTAAAGCAGTAACACTTGCTAGGTCAAAGTGTAGAAGAAAAAGTGAATAAAAAGGCAAAAATATTAAGATACAAAATTAAATTTTGAAAGTATAAAACTCACCATGACATAATCATTGTCTTTCATTATAAGAGCAAAATGAGATGGAATTCAACGTATTTATCTTCTCAACCTGAATTATATGAAGGAATAATCAGTTTAGGAAAGAAATTGGCTAATGCTAGAAAAATCCAAAAAGTTTCAGAAAAAAATCAAGAAAAATCTATGCTTTATCCAAACACGAATAAATTTTAGAGAAAAAATCATCATGAAACAATATAATGTCGCTTATTATCTAGACAATATTGTGTTAGGACGCCTCCATAACTGATGTCAAAAGCATCAGTCTCCACTATCTTCTCCCAGTTTGGATTAGCCAAAGTGAGACAATGAAGGTTTTTAACCTTCTCTTTAATCCTTTTGACTGCTTCACTATGATCATTTGACCAAGCCTTAGGACTATTCTTCAATATGTTGTATAGGACAGCAGTATCTTTTGCTAATTCCTTTATAAAAGGAGCAACATAATTAAGACTCCCAAGAAATCTCTACAATTGAGTCTTATTAGTAATAATATCAGGAAATTTAGAAGCAAATTCAATACTCCTATTAATAGGACTAATATTTCCTCTTTCTATATTAAGACCAAGAAATCTGACATTTGTTTTAAACAAAGCCATCTTAGGTTGAGATAAAACTAAACCGTTTTGAATAATAATTTTCTTGAATAAATCAAGATGTTTAAAATGGGTTTCTATATTTTTTGAAAATACTAGAATATCATGTATATAAACTATAATAAAATTTCTATATGGCATGAAGATATCATTCATGATCTTTTGGAATTCTGATGGAGCGTTTTTTAAACCAAAGGGCATAACGTTCCATTCATATTGACCCATAGGGACATTGAAAGAGGTTTTGAACCTGTCCTACTCCGCTATCTAGATCTGCCAATAACCTAATTTCAAGTCAAACTTAGAAAATATTATGGCATCATAAACCCTATCCAATAAATCCTTCTTATTAGGAATAGGATACATGATCCATCGAAGTGCTTTATTAAGTGGTTTATAATTGATGACTAATCTGGGGGCACCTCTTTCTTGTTCCGCATGTTTATTAACATAGAGCGTTGTACAAGACCATGGAGACTTGGAATGCCTTAGAAGGCTTTTCTGAAGCAAAGACTCAATCTCCTTTTTACATAGTTCATATAATCAGAATTCATCTGGCAAGGTCTTGCTTTTGTAGGAATATTATCCTCAACAAAGTTATCTTCATATGGAAGGCTAACCACATACATTTTTCTATTCCAAAAAGCATTAGGATGATCTCCGCATATTTCCAATGAGAATTGATTCTGTAATATAGCAATCTTATCCTGTAATTTAGGATTTTGGAGAACACTATCAATCTCAATGCTATTGATTTCTCCCTTGATAAAGTTAACTTGATTATTTTTTAAAACCATTTTCGAGGTTAATTCATTAATCATCCTCGTAAAAGGTTTAGTAATAAACTCAAGTATAAAAGGTTTATTATTCCAAGTACCAATAATTTTTTCATTATCCAATATGTAAGAGGGAAAATATCATTGATAAATGGAACACCCAAAATAATCTGGTTAGTGATATCTTTCACTAAAACAAAGCTTTGAGGAACACAATTTTTTCCTTTACAAATAAATGCTTTAGGTAGTTTAAATTCAATATTCATTTTACTGCCATTTGCAGAACGAAGACTATGAGTAGTTTTATGAAAATATCTCAAAGGTATTAATCCTTCTTGAATACAATTTAAATCAGTTGCACTATCAATAAGAGCAATAAATTCTTTTTTATAATTGTAATCTATTAAAAGAGTGATTTTTATATAAAACTTTTGAGAAGTAAAAGCTTTTAGGCTTTGTAAAAAATCACCTTTGGAATTACCAAAATTCAGCTTTTTAAGAAAATCAAGATTATTACTTTCTCCTTCACAAGAGGACGAAGATGTTGAGTTATTACTCAAAGCCTTCCGAGTTTCGAAACTATCAAGACGAACCTCTATGATAACATTCTTTTCTTTGAGCCGCTGAATGTCTTCCTTGAGATTATTAATCTCTTGTTTAAGATCATTTATCGTAGTAGGGGAACTTATAAGTTTCCTCCTTTCTAGTAAGACATTTTGAACTTTAGCATGGTATATGAACCTTATTTGGTTGGAATTTCCTCTATAATGTCATTCTTAGAGGTAGATGCAGTATTACTGATTTTATGAATAATCTGAGCCCTTATCTCCGGATCTTTGACCGTTTGTAAGAGTTCTATGATTTTGTCATTATCAATAACATTGATACTCATTTCTTTAAACTGAGCATAAATCTTATAAAGATCATTGACTTCTACACCTTCCTTATCACATTCCAATCCCTGTTGACAAGGTAAGCAATCTTCCTCTGAAGACATATAATCTTCTTGGTGAAGAGCTTTGAGATCTTCACTAGTAGAGGATTCCTCTTGGCTACTATAGTCCGATTCTAATTTTTCTGAATCAGAGTTTAACATTATCTTGTATAGAGAATCTTTCAGACTATCCTCTATGTCTAGGATTTTAATCTTTTCCTTGACTCTGCAATCTTTTGCATAATCTCCAAATCTTCCACATTTGTGGCAAGTATCAGACTTGTCATAGCTGCGTTTAGATTTATAAAATCTTTTTTCGCTTTTCCTTCCTTCAGCTCTTCGCTCTTTCTTTCAATTCTTTTCCTCTTCCATTCCTTATAATCTTTTTGAGATCTACTCTTGGAAGAGTTTTTTTCTTTCTTCTTCTCTTTTCTTTCTTTAGAAGCAACCTTGGGGATATCTAGAGCAAATTGCTCACAAAATTCTCTCAATTGTTGTCTTTCATTTAGACTATGCCTTTAGATTTGTTGATTCAACTTGATTTCACTGCATAACGAAATTCCTTCCTGCACACAAGCACTAATTAGTTTTCCATAAGTATAATCATCATAATTGATACTCACTCCTTCTCCTCTGAGTGATTTCCTCACTCTTTCAGCAAAGAGAGATGGTAATCCATCTATAAACTTAGATTTCCAATTAGTACTATTACACTCTAGTAGTTCCATGACTCTGCATAAGAAAACATCCTTATAAATCCTAAACGATGTTAGAGTCTTACATCTCAGGTTTTGAAGCAAAGTTCTAATGGTCTCACTATTATCTGACCATCTTCCTGAAAAATGTTCTATTATATTTAGAACCAAGGTATATACAGTGTTTTGAGTAACTTCTTGACCTTCTTGTTTTACTGCTTGGAGGATGATATCTCGTTGCTGTTGATTGAGATAATTATCACACCAACCTTTCAGTTGGCTTGTAAATACTACAGTTATCATATCTGCAATAGTCTTATCAGAATTTTTATTAGTTTTGCAGATAGTACTGTACATCAACATCCTATGCACAGTTGTATAAATCTGTCTATCAGTATAACCATCAATATTCCATTCATAAATCTCTTTACCATTATAATATTAGTTATAATATGTTCATGTTCTTCCATAAGAACATCCTAGGGAGTAGGTCTAGGATAGTAGTACATCCTTTGGACTGGTTTCCTGGCATACTTTTCTGAGATTTTATTAATCTCGTCAGGAAACTCTATCCTCTTACTACTTTCTCCTCTTTCCTAGTTATGAACCTATATAGGTTTAAGGTTATTACCTTTGAAAGTTATTTCCAAGAAATTCTCTAAATCGGAGAAATCTTTTAATTTGAAATTCTCAATCTCCGGGGGAGGCTGGATGCTAGGTTGGGCAACTTTACCTTTACCTTTATGATTGAGATTGAGCTGAGAGATAAGTTTATCAACTCTACCATGCAAAGAAACAATATGTTCACCCAATATACTCATATAAAAATTAGCATAATTATTTTGCTTAATCATAGCATTGATATGCAAAGTAGTGACTAAAGCAGTATCATTTTCAAATAATTTTGAAAAAGCATTAAAATTAACAATTTTATCATTTTTATTAATTTGGAAGGATTGTAATGGGGGAAACACTGATTTAGTGATTTCTCCATTACTTAGGGTAAAATCTCTTTCTATGACAGAGATAAAGTTATGAACATGTTTGCACATAAACCAAGGAATAAAAGATATAATAACATTTTTTCCTTAGTCAATAAGATCATTTTAAAATTCTTCTTGAAAACTTTTTTGTTCTTCTTTATTAAAATTCTTGAAGAACCATTTTCGAATAAGTTTCCATTTAGATTTCTGAAATTCTTTAGAAATCTTTTCTCTTGCCAGTGATCCCGGACTAAAATCAATAGGTCTTTTAGACATCATAAAACCCTTTTAAGTAGATAGCCCATCTGGGAAATTCATTTGAGATTTAGTTATATCAAGATCTGAGCTGGGCCTAGGAATAGGTCTAGCAATATTATCTTTATCAATCTTAATATTATCACATCTATAATTTTCTCTAATTTGAGAAGTAGAAGCTCTAGAAGGGATCTGTACAATATAATCAACATGAGAGATATAAGAAGAATCAGATCTAGTTAGTCTAGAAGACAACCTACGACTATCAAACTTATTAGGCAAGAAGATAGAGTCAGAAAATTTGATTTTTACAGTACCAACATTTAATTGTTCAATTTCTGAAATCTCATCGTTAATATTATTTTTAGGGAGGACCGCCCCCTCGATAACCCATTCTTGTGGAAAATCAATTTCTTCCCACTTGATAGGCCTTCGAGTGACAACCTTGGAATTCCCAAAACTAGTTTCTATTAAAATAGTTTCATTTTTAAAATCAATCATTTTACACATTGGGTATAAAGTGTGTAAAAGTTTATAATAGATTCTATAACAAATACAAACAACTTCAGTGTCAGGCATATAATCATAACCATGAAGTTTAAAATTTAACATAAGAGAACTAAGAGAATTATCATCCTGCAAAGAAATCTGTAAATTGGGATAAGCATTAAAGTAAACTGGTCCATAAGCAAGACTAGTTTGAATCGTCCCTATAAGAGACTTTTTCCAATTCTGATTTCTACCATCTCTTAAAGCTGCTATAAAACTTTCAGGTAGGCCTCATAAAGTAAGGGGCTTAAATACCACCTGTACCAAACCAATATGCATAAATCGATAAATATCCCTATAAGGGGATAAATCATTTTCAGATAATAATTTAAAAGTCTGATGATCACTATCAACAGTAATGGTTTCTTCTGTGATTTTAACCACCTGTTTGAGACCAAGTTTCTCAAAAGTTTCCATCTGATATATAATTCTAGGGGGTATCTTAGGAATAGTCAACTTATTAAGTAGATCTAGATGTTGTGATATATCATACTCTTCTTTCATACTATTTTTAACATTAGATCTTCCCTTTATGAAATTCATAATTAAACAGTGTGTTGAACTATATCACCTATAGTTACTAAAAGTCGATGGTTCTGATACCAAAACAAAACGGATCATCCAGTATACTTAAGGGGCATTTACAAATTTTCAGTAATCTAAATCAGGAAGACTATTATCTTCTCCTAATAATAATAATAATAATAATAATAATAATAATAATAATAATAATAATAATAATAATAATAATAATAACAATAACAATAACAATAACAATAATAATAATAATAAGAATAACAATACTAACAATAATAACAATAATAACAATAATAAC